>JAOCZQ020510509.1:0-10449 GCA_025434785.2 Epizoanthus fatuus | reverse complement strand
CCCCTCCCCTCCCAGATACACTATTCAACAATGATGGCAATGCCATATTCACATCCACTCCGTGACTGGTTCCTGCGACAAAAAGACCACCACCCTTCGATCCTCTGATTAGCAGGAGATGTACCATAAATGCGAGCATCTGCAGTCTGTCGAAATTCGCACTGCATCACAGCCATGATTCCATTCTCAGTTCCCGACAATCAGTTCTTAGTTTCACTGGGAACCCCTCCCCCATACTCGTTGATGCTTTTTAGGAAATGTGAAGTTGTTACCTCTGGAAGGTTGTTCGACCTTTCTAGACGACGCCACATTATCTTCCTGCTCCAACCGTCGATACATCCATGGATTGGGAAACCGCACGGTTTCAGCTTGTCATAACCATCCACGTGCCAACAATAGTTTGGACCAGGCACTCTATATTTTCTTCTTGTTAGACGCTTTCTTCGTCTTATTTCGCACCCTTCAGGGTCAAGTTATCTCACAATCTCTTCAACCACGCTTCTTGGTACTTGCATACCCTCCAACTGCAATGTATGCCAGACCGTGCGATATCCTCCCATGCACCCTGGGCATTTCCTGTTCTATTCGTCGACGTATCTCTGCTTCATCATGCAAAGGCAATTTTCTTCGAAGGCCATACTCTCTCAACCGATATTTCAGAGTACGTTCGGACATCTTGATTCCATGCTGTTTAGAAAGCTAAAAGCCTCTAGAGAAGTAGTAAGTTATTATATTCTTCTCATCAGCAACAAACTCCGCTCCACAATGAGGACAAAAGTTAAAATCATAATTACAATCAACTCCACATTCACAACTGCTCAAAGAAGCCGCCATTTTGAACACTTGTCGTCGGCTGCCTCGATTCCATAAAGTCGGGGAAAGATTTTTGTACTGGAATTTATATTTTTGTACTGGGAAATATTTCTGTACTGGAATTTATACTTTTGTACTGGGACTTTTATTTTTGTACTGGGAAATATATTTCTGTACTGGGAAATATTTTTGTACTGAAATTTATATTTTTGTTCTGGGAAATTTATTTTTGTACTGGGAAATTTATTTTTGTAATGGGAAATTTATTTTTGTACTGGGAAATTTATTTTTGTACTGGGAAATTTATTTTTGTACTGGGAAATTTATTTTTGTACTGGGAAATTTAGTTTTGTACTGGGAAATTTATTTTTGTACTGGGAAATTTATTTTTGTACTGGGAAACCTATTTTTGTACTGGGAAATTTACTTTTGTAACGGGAAATTTATTTTTGTACTGGGAAATTTATTTTTGTACTGGGAAATTTATTTTTGTACTGGGAAATTTAGTTTTGAACTGGGAAATTTATTTTTGTACTGGGAAATTTATTTTTGTACTGGGAAACCTATTTTTGTACTGGGAAATTTATTTTTGTACTGGGAAATTTATTTTTGCGTTGACACTTGTGGGCCACCGTAGTGAAGCAACATGTCAGAAAAATCATTTCCAACGGGTGACGCTTCTTTGGTGGATTAGTAATAGCTTTTAGTAGCTCTGTCCCTCTGAAAAGCGACTGCTCATTACATGTTCATTGAGTGACAGACAACTTCTTCGCAGTTTGATTTGAAGCGTTATGGCGCCTAAACTTTTATGGTGCCATGTAAAATCAAGAGAAAGGAAAGTGTAAATTTATTGTTGCTAATTCCCAGCTCATTTTTCTACTTGAAGAATATAGAGTTCAATACAAAGACTAATCTTAAGTTTTGTTCATTCATATTTATTTATTAATATATCATACCCACAGTTTATCCGGTAACACTAAAGCTGTCTCTACTCGTGTCACACTGCACGAGAGATTTGGAATGATGTTTTCTTGACTTCCTATGTTTATAAATTTCCCTTGAAAGACAAAGCAATTATTTTGCCTCGTCAGGTTTCCAAAATAAATGTAAAACCATTCTTGTTTTCTGTCGTTCATTGGCTAGCGTATAATTATATTACATTTTAAATTTATTTTAATTGGAATTTAATCAACGGATAAAATTAATAGAAACACGAGACTCAACAGTTCAATTTGTTCCCAGATCCCCCGCGGCTTCAGGTCAGTAACACTCATCACGTATATCGTATGATGAGTCATCTCGATCGATAACAAACGGCGCTCGCATTAAATCGGCCTCATTCTCGCTGTTTCTCCTAGATTATCTAAAGATAAGAGATGACAACAGGCAGGTAGTAACATTAGCTGCAAATTTTATTTTAAAAAGACGAAAACAACATGTGGGTTCCCTATGCGTGTACCGTCATATTGGTGTGAAATCATCTTTGTCCACAAATCTTCCTTTCCACTAGAACTTCCTTCTTCATGACAAAATCGATTTCTACGGTTAGAGACCCTTATAAGATGCTCGCAAGTATCGTTATTGCAGCAAGCAATCATCATATGCCGTCACGTACATCAGGCCATTCAATAAGTTAAGATATAATTATATTTTTTTGTGAACTGAAGGGGCTAATGATGGACGGTAGAATATAAAACAAATTACTTTGAGTGCAAGTGAGATCAGATACCGTTGCAGCAATAGCTAAGACAAGGCATTGAACGCAAGTTTATCAGTTGGCGATGCCGCGGAGTATAGTCACGATACGTGTATGATTGTGAAGAAATCTGGATTTCATGCATGATAAGCGAAGTGTGTTTGTAAATGATGGATAATCGCATGCGATAGAACACGGTGCATGGTGTACACGTGCCTTAAAGGCCCATTTGCAACCAAGATGCTTTGCGAGCGTTTGTTATCGTTTACATATTAGCTTATCACAGGCAACCCAAGCTCATGGCTAGTGATATGATTTATAAGACTTTGTATGGGTACGCACGAGCGATACGATTTATAAGACTTTGTATGGAATTGAAACTTAATGTTATACAGAATATTACTAATAGCTGTAAATCACCCTAAATTGCTTCGATAAGCTCCCAAAATATTCGGAATCAAATCAAAACACTTGAGGTATGTCACTATTATTTTCACAATAATTACATGTCAGTTCACAACATTAAGTTTCAATTCCATACAAAGTCTTATAAATGCTATCGCTCGTGCATACCTGTACAAAGTCTTATAAATGCTATCGCTCGTGCGTACCCATACAAAGTCTTATAAATCATATCACTAGCCATGAGCTTGTGTGAGCTTATCAACATTATCATGCATCTTTATTGTCACAGCCAACGTGAGGTTTTACACACCTATTTTGAAAATTAATGTGAGAAAACATAATTTTCCATCCTGAATTTATTGGTCCCCAAGAAATTCAATCCTATTCGTAAAGTATCTTGGATAAACAACTGCAGGAAAGGTGAGTTGAGTTGTGTTGCGTAGCGAGTTACCAAAATTTTGCAGTCACGTTCAACAGACCAAAGAAATATTAGAACTGACTGACAAAAAAATCACTTTGTTGTGGATTTCTTGACTTCCTATGTTTATAAATTTCCCTTGAAAGACAAAGCAATTATTTTTGCCTTGTCAGATTTCCAAAATAAATGTAAAACTAGTTTTCTGTCGCAAAAAACAAATGTAGTTTAGTGCCTGCAGAAACTTGTTTTAGTTACTTGCCGTCTCGTTTGTGCTTGAAAAACCCAAATATCTATCAAAATATTCGATGTCTAAACATATGAATTTATTCGGAAGAAATTTCCACTGCAATACTGTAATTGCAAAAAAAGTTGTGAAACGTGCTTTTGGTAGTTGTTTACAAATATGTATTTTAACTAAAGATTACATTTGCTTTCAAGCAAAACAATTGTCTGACTGTATTATAATCGTAGACAATAAGACACTATATGAAGGAGACGGTCAGCCGATGGCATTGTTCTACATAATATTCAATTTTAATCAAAGACATAAAATTGACGAACAGAATAAATTGCTCCTCATTTCTAACTCGGTAGCCTCAGAATGATAATTTAAAGTATAGAAATTGAATTGAATAATGGTAAATTTAAGATGTTTTAAATGTTGCACTGGAACAATATATATATATATATATCAGGGCGGAAGGAGAGAGGGCGTAGAAACGCGCTGGTTGGAGCGGACAAGCGTTGATGCAATAGCCTGGGTACCAGTTATAGATTTGTCGAGTTTTCCCGGATCTCTTGGCTGTGGTCTCACGGTGGTGTGGAGAACGTCCTTTCGGACCTGGAATTTACGGATTTAGATAATTACTTGCTCTTGACTTGACCGATGATTTTGAAGATTTAGATGTAATATTAGAAACAGGTGAAGCGACTGCTGAATAAGATGTCAGATTTGAACATGTGGAGAAGGATGAACTTGTTCCTTGTTTTTCGTGCGGATATGAAAGATCTCAGACTGCTCGCAGGGTAGCAGTTAAAAGAGCCAGAGATCTGATTAAGGCAAGTGCAGATTCGTCAATTCGCATACTACTGAAACAGTCTACAAATAATATCTCCGAACTGGTGCTTGTGGATTCTCAAATAGCACTTGAACTTATTACATGTAAAACTCTAGGACGTGACGAAAGATCAGATGACAAACATCATTTTAAACACTGAAGTAACGCAATTTTTGTCCTATTGCATGATTTTACAGACCACTATTTTTCTGTTTCAAACTTGATTGACGACCAGATCAGTGAATGTCAAGTTACGAGAAGCTTGGGGAAATATTTGTAAGAGAGCATTTCCAATAGAGGTGCAAGTGTCAGTTTTGCAGAGAGTTGCTACCATGGAGTTTTTATATCAAAACAACAAATCATCAGAGAAAAACTGAACTTGAAAGCATGCCTCTGAGACTCAATCCAATCAAAATCCAATGAAAACAACCCACCCCAAAAAGATGCTCAGACGACCTCAACTGGCAAAAATAATACTCCAGATATAGTCAAGGAGCTGCAGAAACATTTGGAAGAGCCAGAAATTGTGGCTCGGTGTCTGATTAAGATTGGAAAATCAGCGGATCCAGAGAGGTCCCTCAACCACTTGTCAGGGAAAAAGCTAACAAGGTTTTGTAAAGCAAAAGCAAGGCAAATTGCTCTTCTGCTGCTTGTCATAATAACAGCAGACAACTGCTGACACACCACTAGCAATAAAATATCCAGAAAAGGCGAGTTTTTCATCCTTCCTTTCTTCCTGGAGAGAATCGGGTTTCTTTTACCTAAATCAGCCCTGTTTTTGCATTCTACTTAGTCTGCAAAAATCAAAGACCCATCACAATGTTCCCTGGGGGGGAGCTGGTGCAAAATGGGGGGCATCAATGTTTTTTGCAGGCAAAAGTTATTTTGTCAGAAATTATAGAAAACATAACGGGGTCACAAATTATTAACAACTGGTTCCTTATGTAAATGAATTTTATTTTGCCATTTTTTTAAACCTCTCAAACCCTCTCGGCCCTCTTCAAAATTTAACATACATTTCTTTACACAAAATTAACAACATTCAAAATTATTCCCAAATCTTTTTTATGGCTTTTTATAAATGTGATAAATGCAGAACCTTTATTTAATCAATGTATCCTCTCCTATTCAAAATTTCTCAGTTATAATCAGTCAGTGTTATTGCAGCTGCAAGGCTGCATTTAAAATGCTTGAAGTGTTTAGCAAAACAAATGGCTATGAATGCTTGTTTCCAGGAAATACCAATACCTACTAGCATGAACACAGAGAATTATTTGCAATTCTGACCTCCATAAATTGTAAATTGTTTTTTTCTATTTTGTGGTAAATGAAATAAATGAAAACTGAAATGAGGGTCTGGACTAGAATTTTGAGAGTAATAGAGGAGTTGCAACCATAGAACTCTCTGTGGGATATTTTCTGGAACCAAACAGCATATAAGAAAATATTTCCTAATAATTGGGAGGTACTGTAGTCCTGATTGAGCTTCAGCTGTAACATGGGGTTTAGTTATATCAAAGCCACTCACTGTTTACAAACAAGTATCATTTTATTCAGTTAATAAATGTATGCTTTTCTAACACAAAATGACACTAATCAACCTTCCTGAAGGGGATGCTACTGAGCTATACACACTACTTTGCAGGTTGTAAGTACTACACAATTGTGATATTTTGAAGTTTTCAGAGACTCGATCATTCCTGAAAAAGTATTCACCATTTTGCACCCAAGTTTTTGGTGACTACTAACTGTGATACACTCTTTTGATCTGTGTCTGAAGTTGGATTTAATGCCAATGAAGCTAAATGTAAACAATGATGTCATCTGAAATCCTCCTATCACGCTATCATTTGAGTTGTTGCATGTCCAGCTAAGTAACTAATAATAGGGTAGTTCTAAAATACAGAGCCGGCAGATGCCAAAATTCACTGTCTACTTCAGATATTTGTGCCGGCTACTCTACCCAGACAAAGTAAGAATCTCTATTGAAGATAATATTAAATTAAATAAGTCATTTGTCCAACTATTTTGAAGACCCTGGATCTCATGACAACCGTACGTACTGGCCACAACACTTTCTCAAACATACTTCACCACTTTGTCACTTGGGGAAACGTGTGTGCATTTGCAGCAAGGTTGAGGCATTCTCCAGTGTCAAAAACATTTGTCTGTTGCCTGGGCACCAGCTTTGAGCCAGTAAATGAAATGTTTCCAGTACAATTGTACCCATATATGTGCATGCTGTCATGTTGTGTGATCCGCCACACATTTGTCTTCAATGAACAGAAAAGTATGACTCCATGCAGTCCTGGTTTAACCTCTTGAGAATGAGATATAGCTCTCCATATTCTTGTTTAAATTCTGGTGCTTCTATGTACTGCAAAGGTCCCTTCAGGTCATGTACTGTTACCTGAAAAGTTAAGATTGATAGCCACATGAGCAACATATTAGTATCATGTTTTCAAATTGTGTGGTTCCACAAAATATTTTATCCATACCCCCATGGAGGGTTTTTGGTTTGAACCCCCCACCGCCTAGGAATTTTGAGTTCTGACACCTACATTCCTTTGTAAATTTTGGATTCTGAGACCCCCCTCCCCCTCAGAATTTCCATTTTTAAAACCTCTATGGGGTATGGATATTTTCTGGAACCATGCATTGTCAGCTTGCATTACTGGAGTATATTAGGTGAAGTTCACTTGATTTATCCACCCCCCATTTAGTAGCAGCTACCTCGCAAGATTTTTAGAACTGATACTGTATCCAAATAAAATTGTTGAAGGACTGGTGTTTCCTTTATATTTAATATGAATTTTGAATTCATGGTGTTTTTTTTCAATTTGTGAGAAAAAAATAATTACTGGTAGAAAATACAAAAACCTGAAGTTTAAATCTTCCTCATATATTAAGCTTATGATGTATTTATTTTTTGTAAACAATTTTCCAACATGAATTAACAAACTCTCCCAACCTGATTTGAAAGAAACATAGACTATGTAGTCTAGATATCTAATGAGGAGAATTTACAAGTTTATTGAAACACACCATTAGCTTTGATTCGGGCTCACAGGGAAAGGAAGGAAGCTGTTTAGAAAGCAGTTTAATCTCATGCCACGTGGGTGTCGAAAATATTGTTCATTTCTTGTTACCGAAAACCAAAAGAAAAAGCTGAGCATTAGTCAGCAACTCGGTCATGACAACAATTACAATCGATCAGAGTTTGCCAAAATTTAGAGTCGTCAAACCCTTTTTGGATCACGTTAGATCACTCTATAAATTTCCATGCACGAAGTAATTGAATAAAACAGTTTTAAAATCGGTAAATTAGGCAATTCAAATCAGTTTATTTTCACTGGCAAGCTTAGGTCGACCGTCACATAGAACTTTCGAACGCCATTTTTCACAGAGCAAATAAAAACCGTGACTAAAGTTACAGCCACTTCCAATAAGAGTATCAACGCTCAGCTAAATATTGTTTCTGTATCCCCTAGATTACCACCAGGCATTCAAAACATTCCTACGTTACAACGATTTAGTTTTACAAAGCAGTAAATATGGGCTTACCTTCGACTGTGTTCCGCCATGTTTTTTTAAACAGCACGGAGAGCGGACTAGTCCCAGTCCTCGCTCCGCATCAAGGCTGTTCGACAGCGAATGTATGAGCGTTTCTACGCCCTCTCTCCTTCCGCCCTGATATATATATTTGCCAGACGTGGGGAAATTATTTATTGAAACAAATTACGATTATTAAACAGAGTTAGTGGAGACTGTTGAAAGGTGCTTACTGCGCAATTTGCATGGTACATAGCACGTAGTGTGCATTTAAATAAAAATTTTAGTGATCGAACTGTGAATTATCTGAAAGATCACGTCAAATACCAGAGAAATTAAACAAAGTCAGAATACTGAATCAAATGGTGTAGTATTAGTATATATAAATGCTAGTATACTTCAGCCTGATATGATAGAAGTTTATAACAAAATTCAAATTATTCACATATGAAAAAAGATTTTAAGATTTTAAGAAGATCTTCTAAGAAGATCACAACATTTTCTTCAAAAAACACCATTATAAATCATGATTCAATTCTTATCGTTAATTTGGTACAAGGCGTCAATTCTCCCCTCTTAGAACGTGACAGAATGAACAGTTTCCATTGTTGATTGACGTAGGAACCGCCCATAGTACGTGTGGCTGAACCAAACGAGTGCTGTGTTACTTGCTCACAAACTTGACGAGGGTCAGTTCGATTCTCTTTCTCTCAAGAAAGAGCTGTCGACAACCACCAACTATTGTGATCTTTGCTTTAGGTAAGTTCTTGCAAATGCAAGTTTAAGGCATTTTCATTCGGAAAAGTGTTTTCTTATAAATGTGCACCTTTTTCATTGTAATTTAGAATTTTATTGTAATTTTCGAACTACATAGCACTTTTGTCGTTGTAATGTTTGAATTTTAGTGTAATTTTAGAATTAAATAGATTTTAACACTAGATAGTAACTTTTATTCAGATCAATGTAATGCGCCTTTGAAAAGTTTTTATTGATATTTGCGCAATATAAATGCATAAATTATTATTATTATTATAAGATATTTATATTACAAGCAAGTATCTAAATGCAGAAAGAACAGCTTTTAGATGAACCTCAATCAATTATTTAAGAGTGGAATGCTTTATTGATTCAGTATATTTTGATAGTACGTGCATAGCGACTGGTTTGTGACTAACTCGCACAGTACTTAGTTCAGTTTAGTTTCCTGAACAGTTCACAAGAACAATAATTAAGTAACATTTATTCAGTTTATGTCACGAAAAATACTTTTCTTAGAAACGTCGACTGGCACGTTTATAATGAGGAAAATTTCCATTGGTTGTGATATCTCTGATTTTTCTGTTTGTATGGACTAGAAGAAATATAGATCGTTCAATACTTTCTGCTTTTCTCATACACCTTAAAATCTCTTTACACAGACCGATAATTGAATCAGTAAATAATTTAATTCCGTGTGAGAACTGACTGATGACGTTGGTTAGCAAATTTTATATCTTATTGAACAGTATTTGCGACTTTCATGAGTATGCTAATTCCAATATGGCAGACAAATTTGTGAGGAAAGGCCGTGGAATACGCCTCTTGTATTTGTTTTAAGTTTGTTTGTGCTATCAGCTATTAGTTTGTTTATGCCAGCTATGCATGATAGCTGCCACAAACAAACTTAAAACAAAGACAAAACGCGTATTCCACGACCTTTCCCCACAAATTAGCATACTCATGGAAGCCGCTAATAGCGTGTTGTATAGCAGAATATTTTACGACTCCTGCAATATTTTTACGAGCTCGTAGGGATTTTTCGAATATTTCCGGAGATCTTCCGAACTATTCCCAATAATTAAAATCACTTTATGAATATTTCTAAATATTTTCAAACACTTTCCGAACCATTTCCGAATAATATGACGAACATTTTCCGAAAACTTTCCGAAGGTCTCCGAAACCCCCTGAGTATTTCTCAAGTAATTTCCCAACATTTGTTTCGATAGTAACCTCAAACCTCCAAACGGGTTTGCTACTATCCTTCCTGCTATAGAAATACTCAACCTACATTTCAAATATTGCAAGACATTAATTTGTACTCGTCTCATTCCCTGTATGACTCAGTGGTATAATGATCACACTTGTATATTATTGTTACTTTTAACATTAGTTCAAGAGGAATTTGAATGTAAGCAATGACATTATGTTACATCAAAGAAAATTCCAATATACATTAGTAATTCCAGCGTGCTTATGTTCGTTCGCAGACATATTGGTGCTTACAACACCAAGACGAACATTGTTAACCCTTAAACGTATAAGGGTTTGGTGGGGGTTCAAAATGACCCCCACCAAAGGTTTTCGGGCCTAACTTTTTTTGCCTTTGAAGCTTTTGCCATGATGTTTTCAGTACCTGTTGTCAGATAAATGAGACGTATTTTGACACTAATTAGATGACGTCAGCATGCATAATCTATGCGAAAAATTATGCAAATTAGGTTTTACGTTCAGAAATCGCATTTTTT
>JAOCZQ020509459.1:0-10458 GCA_025434785.2 Epizoanthus fatuus | reverse complement strand
ATTTCGTTTTTCGCACTGCCATATCCCAGACTTTCTTACCTACAGAGCGTCCAGAACCATCAATGCCGCAATACTGCTACGCATCCAGACGATATTCCGTGCATTGCGTCTCTCAGCCAGTATTCAGTAACTAAGCAACGCAGATTACGTTTTAGGCGTATTCGGTGATATGTATAGATGATGAAAAAGGACACCGAAGCTATCATATTGGGCGGAAACACGCCATTGGACCGTAGGAAGAAGCTGCAAGGGGAGAGCAAGTTGCCAAGATTGCCGTATGGACTGAAAGGAGACCTGCGAAAGCAGTATGTCTACGTCCTGCGGCTGATAAAAAGTAGCCCGAAAGCTGCCACCGCCATCACTGAGGGGGATGCCGAAGCGGTGATGAATCTGGCCATTGCCCTTACGTTGCAGTCCGATCTGTTGAAACGTAGGTTGGATACGGCCAAGGGATACGACGAAAAGACCATTGCGTCGTTGGATAGGCGAATCATTCAGCTGAACGCCGACATCCGACAAGCTATGGACAAGCTGTTGTTGAACCCGAATAGTCGTGCAAGAGTGGTTGTTGAAGAAAGTCCGAAAGCCATCTTCAACAACGTATCCGCCATTCTTACTCCGCCGAAATGAAATATACGTTCAATCAGGCGAAGGTAAACCACGTCATCAACTTCATTCAGACTGCCTGCGTATTTACAGATGACAGTGCAGCTGGTGTGGCGGGCGATCCATTCATCTTGCTGCCTTGGCAACGTGACTTTATCAGTGACGTCTACGGTTGGGTAGATGAAGACGGCAACCGCCAACGTAGGGAAATCTCACTGATTATTCCCAAGAAGAACGGCAAGTCTGCACTTATTTCAGCGTTGGCGATCTATCATCTGTTGGCGGATGGTGTATTCAGTCCTCATGTGGTTGCTGTTGCCAGCACCAGAGAGCAAGCGGGCATCTTGTTCGAAACGTCATGTAAGATGGTGGAGATGTCGCCTATCCTATCGCAACTGGTGGAAGTCAAGAAGTTCGCCATCTATAGTCCGTCCAACAAGGGTACATACAAGGTTCATGCGGCGGTTGCTGGTTCGATCAAGGGTTACCGGCCGTCCTGTGTACTCATTGACGAATACTATGAGATAGACGACAAGGGTGCTCTGTATGAACAGCTGAAGGGTGGTCAGGTGACGCGCCAGAATCCGATCTTCTTCATGCTTACCACTGCCGGTGAAGAGCGTACTAGGGATTGTTACGAAAAGTACGAATACGCCAAGAAGTGGAAGCAAGGCATCCATATCAACGAACGGTTCTACGCGTTGATCTATGAACCTGATCCGACCGATAACTGGGAAGACGAAGAAGTATGGAAAAAGTGCAACCCAAGCCTTGGTCAGACGTATAGTATTGAAGCGTTACGTGATGAATACAAGAAGGCCAAGCAGATTCCAAGTTACGAACGATACTTCAAGACGTACTATCTGAACATCTGGGTTGGTGCCGAAGACGGTTGGTTGAAGGATGACGACTGGGCCAAGTGTCAGCAGGACATCAAGCTGGAGCAGTTCGCCGGTCAGGAATGTGTCATTGGCTGCGATCTTAGCGCTACTGACGACATGACCGCTGTCGTATTGCTGTTCAAGCAGGGTAAGAACGTGCTGCTGATACCGTACTTCTTCCTGCCTAAGAATAATCTGGAGTTCATGGCCAACAAGAACAAGGCCGACTATGTAACGTGGGCCAACAACGGTTGGCTTACGCTAACTGAAGGACCGCAGGTTGACTATGACTATGTCAGGGACTTTATTGTCGATCTGCGTAGAAAGGTGAAGATAAAGTCTGTCGTGTTGGACTTCGGCTTTCAGGGAGCCGGTCTTGGCAGTGATCTTATGGCTGCCGGCTTACACGTTGAGCCTATAAAATGTACTGTAACCAAGCTTTCGGAACCGGCCAAGATGCTGGAAAAGCTGATCAGGACGCAGCGTCTGATCCACAATGGTAGTCCGGTCATGCGTTGGCATGTCAACAATGTGGTACTCTGGCATGGATACAAGGGGGATATTTTCCCGGACAAGCGCAAGTCCAGACAGAAGATAGACGGTGTAGTCGCTACCATCATGGGACTTACGGAACTCAACATGTCGGAAACACAACAGACGATCATCGTACTGGATGGTCTGACATTCTAACCGAACGACTATTTATTGGAAAAGCGTATGCAATGGCTAAACAATCTCTTCACGTCGGAAAAACGCTCAGCTGAACCAGCCGTAATCGTCAAGTATCCCGGCGCAGACAGTGATACCGATGATGTTGTCGTGTATAACGAACTGGCATTGTCGGCCGTCATTACGTGCGTCAACAAGCGGGCCAACACACTGTCTTCTATGCCAGTTGGTGTCTATCGTACTATGCCCGATGGTCATTCTGAACTGGTTTCGGACCATCCATTGACGAAACTGTTCAAGGTCAGTCCGTATGCTGGCAACGAAATGACAACCGTAGACTGGTTGCACTTCGGACAGTTGAACTTCGACTATCGTGGTAACTTCTATGCACAGATCGTTCGGGACAATGGCGGCAGGATCGTTGAAATCATCCCAATCCCGTCAGATTCCGTCTCACCATATAGAAATACTGATGGACATCTGCTCTATCGTGTAGGCGGACTGGTCAACGGTCGTATGGAAACGTCTGTATTGAGTCCTGAGCAGGTGTTGCATGTCCGTAATATCTCCACCGATGGTGTAGTTGGTCAGTCGGTTCTGTCATTGGCCAAGGAGACAGTGATAAATCCTACAGCCGAACTGAACGCAACAAGCCGACGTATCAATAAATCAACATGTAAGGCTCCCAATGTCCTTACCACAGCCGCGGCTCTCAATCAGGAAGCAATCGATATTCTGAAGGCTCAGATCGGTAATGGCAGGAACGGTACGATCATTCTACCGAACGGTATGACGTTCGCCGACAGAAAGGTGATGATCTCCGCTGAGGATGCTCAGTTCATTCAGACGTACAGCTTCCGTTCTGCGGAGATAGCCGCGATGTTCGACATTCCAGCTTACTTTCTGAACATACAGTCCGACCGCAAGCCGGCATCTTCAGTCGATCAGGATATGCAGTTCTTCATCCGTAACACGATGCTGCATATCGTTGAGCGTTGGGAAGCGGCGATGAACATGCGGTTGCTTACAGACGCTGAACGCAAGGTTGGACTACACTTCAAGTTCGATGAGACGGAACTGCTGCGTCTGGATTCGAAGTCCTTGATGGAATACATGGTCAAGGGTGTCTCAACCGGCATTTTCACGATCAATGAAATGCGTCTATTGGCTGGGTATCCATCGATTGAAGGTGGAGATACGTTGCGCATTCCGTTGAATACAGGCGTTCCGAACGACGTAAAATAACCGCCATCGGATATTTACATAATATGAGAACACTTGAAAAGCGTATTTACTCACTGAAGTCTGTTGAACTTCGTACGGAAGGCGAAAACATGGTTGTTGCTGGATACGCTTCGGTGTTCAATAGCGACAGCCTTGATCTTGGTGGATTTACTGAGCAAGTGTCACCGACAGCGTTCAATCGTACGTTGCAGGAGAATCCAGACGTGTTCGCACTCTGGAACCACAATATGGATGAGCCGCTTGGCCGTACGGCAAGTGGTACATTGAAGCTGGCCGTTGATGATCGTGGTCTGAAAGTGGAGTTGTCTCTACCTACAACCGGTCGTGGTCCGTATGTTGCCGAACTTATAAAAAGGGGTGACGTTTCAGGCATGTCCATCGGTTTTTCTACAATGTCAGACAAGTGGGAAATGGTCGACGGCAAGAAGAAGCGTACATTGATTGATGTAAATCTCTATGAAGTATCGCCTGTAGTCATTCCGGCCTATCCAGATACATCTATAGCAATGCGTTCAATGGAACAGGCATTCGCTAAACCATCTTCGCCTGAGAAATCTCAGGAAGAACTCAACGGCATCTATGAAACGCTCAAGCGTAGCATTGATGTCATAACAATCTAAACACAACAAGGATACACATTATGTCCCTTACAGATAAAAAGAATGAAATCGTTTCGGCACTCAGCGCAATCGTTGAGAAGGCCAAGAGTGAGTCCCGTAGCTTGACCGCTGATGAGACCCAGAAGTTCGACACCCTCAAGGCTGAGGCGAAGTCGATTGATGAAACCATCTCCCGTGAGAAGTTCGCGGAAGAGCTCCGCAAGAACGTTGAGCAGGTCGTTGAACAACGTGTTCTCCCGGCCATCGGTTCGAATAAGAACGACATGCTTGAACAGTTCCGTAACCACGTTCTCCGTGGTGCACATATGGAACAGCGTGACCTGGCCGTCGGCTCCGGCGTCTTGGTTCCGACCACAATCGACAACGCGATCCGCGCTGTCATCGCCGCGCTCCCGGGCGTTGAGTCGGCCGCTGGTGCCAAGTCGTTGAACGGCTTCGAATCGTATCCAGCTTTCTTGTCCGCCACGGCCGACTGGATCGCTGAAGGTTCTTCGATTACCCCGAACGATCCGTCCACTGCAAGCATCGACCTCAAGCCGTTCGCCCTTGGCGCAATCGGCAAGGTGACAGACCGCTTGGCCAACGCCACCGGTGAGGACTTCGTTGCCGACTTCGTCGCAACCTTCGCCGACGCGATCTATCGCAAGCAGGAAGAGGCTTACTGGACCGGTTCCGGCGTCAGCAAGCCGCTTGGTCTTGCTCACGGCGACGGCATGGACGGCGCTCTTGCCACCAAGAGCGTCACCTTGACATCTGGTTCCGTGGTCATTCGTCAGCTCACCGACGCCGTTTACGCGGTTCCGGCTGAGCACCGCTCTGGTGCAGTGTTCGTCGCCACCGATACGTTCTTGGCCGCAATGGCTGGAATGGTCGCTTCGGACGGCAAGCCGCTGAATATCGTGACCTTCGTCAACAACGTCCCGTACATCATGGGATACAAGGTTGTCACTACGCCGGCTACCGCCGCTTCCACGGCTGGAACCTGCGTCGCGGTGTTCGGTAACCTCAATCAGTACCGTATCGCCAAGTTCGGCAATGGCGCGTACTTCTACAAGAAGCTGGATCAGCTCTACGCAGCGTCGCTCTCTTCGGGCCACCTCCTGAGCACGTTCCGTGACGCACGTATCGGCCGCAAGTCGGCGTTCGTCAAGATTCTTGCCGCAGCCTAATCGGCCGCTAGTTCGGTAGTTGTTTTACAGATGACCCCAGTCCGAAAGGATTGGGGTTTTTCTGTTTTATGATGGTCTGACACTATTTATTGGAAAGCGGACATCTCTCTATGGCGACTTCATTCAATAAGTACAGCATCCAACGTCAGTCCTATGTACTGGACCTTGCCACAACCAAGCAGTATCTCAGGGTTGACCATTCCTACGACGATGGTCTTATCAACGAATGTATTTCCGGTTCATTGGATGCGACTGAGGCGTATCTTGGCTTTCCAGTATCTTCCTGTTCGATGGCCGCAACATATTCCGTAGGTTGGTCAATCAATATCGGTCCATTCTTGGCTGACGTTGATTCGGTTGAAATAAGTGGAAGCTATTTTACTGATTGGACGGCTGAATATCGTGATGGATACACCTACGTTGATCTCAACTCTCTTCCAACCGGTTCGCCTAATGCGGTCATACGATTCCACACTGGCGATACTCAGCCGCCATCGCATATCAAGTTGGCCCTCCGTAAATACGTGGCAGACCAATACGAAACACGGGTGTCTGAAATCATGGGTGTATCGGTTGCCAAGTCTTCTTATGCATGGGAAAACATGCTGGCTCCGTACAAGCGTCACAATATATGAACCCAGGACTTCTTTCAGAACCAGTTGAGTTGTTGTTCCCGTTGCCGGATTCTCCTAGAGATTCCTACAACCAACAGCGGTTGCAGTATTCAGGCTCAATGACTTTCGCAAGGGTAGTTCGCAAGAATGGCGATGAAGTAATCTCCAACGGTATTACGACGTCTGGTGCGACCTATACCTTCATGGTGCGGTATCGTACAGACATCGATGAGAAGACGAAGATCAGGTACTCTGGTAAGGACTACAACATCACGTTCGTTGGAGAACAGGTTCCGAAACAATACTTACTGCTAACGGCGAATAGAGAGAAAAATCGTTGATATGGAGACAACCGTAAAGATTACTGGACTTGATGAGACACTAAACCGTCTCAGAATGCTTGGCGTCGAAACACAAGCCAAGAATCTGGTATCTTCCGCGTATTCCGCGATGTTGCCAATGCAGAATCAGGCCAGAGCCAACATCATCAGTGATGGAACTGTGCGTACAGGTCTTCTGTCCAAGAGCATTGGTCGTGTGAAGCGTGTATATCCAGCGAATGAGACGTTGTTGATTCGACTTGGTGTTGATTCGCGGGCCAAGGGATATTACAGAGGACATCTGATACGTCCTGTGAAGTATGCGCATTTTATAGAAAAGAAAAACCAACCGATCAAGCGGGCGTACGAGACTCATAAGACGCAAGTCTTCAATCGGTTCGTATCTGTATTGGAGCGAAAGCTCAAGAAAGCTGGAGTATAAAACACATGGAGAACTCTGAATACGTAGTGGCATTGATTCGGGCAGTGATGGACGTACAAGCCTATCCACTGGCTTCCGATCAGGATGCTCCAGTTCCGTTCATCATCTGGTCAATGACCGCTGGTGAGGAAGAAGCGTTGATCGGTTCTCCAAGCCGATTCCGTGAAGAGACATACAACTTTACGTTGGTAGCATCGACATACGAAGATACAGTTCGGATGCGCAATGATCTTCGTAATCTGTTGCAGAACTCTTCTCCACTGATGTTCGTCAATGGTAGTGAAGAAGATTCGTACGACGTGGCAGAGTTCCCCGGTCTATTTATCAAGACATTGGCCTTCACAGGCGTGATGCCGATGGAAGCCGTGGTAAATCCACAAGTGGTGTCCGCAAGTTATGCTGAAACCGCTTCCTACATTTCAGGATCAACCATTGTAGCTACTTCGGCAAGTTATGCAGAAGTTGCTGGTACGGCGTCCTACTTCGTTGGGTTTATCGAAAGTGCTTCGTTCGCCGCAAGGTCGGTGACAAGTTCATACGCTCTGACAGCGTCCTACGTTTCTGGTGCAATAACGTTGCCGGACGGTCTTGTCAGTTCTTCCGCACAAGTTCTGAACAACACAGGAATCTACAGTTCATCGGCCCAACTACCGTCCGGTCTTGTATCGGCGTCATCGCAGGTCGATTACAACTATATTCAGAACAAGCCTGAAGCTGTTGTTACCGCATCATACGCCATCACAGCTTCATATGCGCCTACCAAGGATGGTGTAGTCAGTTCTTCTACTCAGTTCAAGAGTTCGGACCAGTTTACGATTGGCGCGTTGTCGGCCGCAACCATCTATACACCATCAACGTTGAATGTTGGCGGTCTTTCTCAACTGTACAGGCTTGAACTCTGGCCAAGCGGATCGACAACTACTACGGAAAAGATGACGATTGGTGTTGGTAGCTTGAGGATGGGCGACGGCAACCTTATTGTAACTGGATCGGTGAAGGTAAAGGGCGCAATCACCGGCAGTTTACTGGGAACGGCTAGTTACGCACTCATCGCTGTATCGGCAAGTTATGCTCCACTTCCTTCAGGTGTAGTCAGTTCTTCGGCTCAGGTTCTTGTAGATAGCGGAGTGTATTCGTCTTCTGCGCAACTTCCTGCCGGACTTGTTTCAGCATCTGCGCAGGTGTTTCAGGATTCTGGAGTATATTCAAGCTCCCTTCAGCTACCGGCAGGAATCTATTCAAGTTCGGCTCAGTTGCCGGTTGGCATCATCTCTTCATCGGCGCAACTGCCAACGGGTGTAGTCAGCTCTTCTGCTCAAGTTCTGGAGGGTTCCAGTGTATACAGCTCATCGGCACAGCTTCCATCTGGAATCGTATCTGGATCGACGCAGATCGTCGACTGGTCGGTCGCTACAGCATCGTATGCAGTAACGGCATCTTACGCTCTAAACGGTAGCGGCACTGGCGGAACAACAATCGCTGATGTATGGGCGTATTCAACATTCTAAAATAAGGACATTCTATGGCATTCGGTAAATTCAAGGTTCTAACGACAAGAAATCAGCAGCTGCATTCAACTGCTTCAGTATTGTTTACTGCTACATCGTCGGTCGAAATCTCATCAATCGAACTGCATAACGTAGCATCTACACCTCATTGGGCGAAACTTTACTACTGCGCAACAGCTTCACTTGGTTCCGATTCCGGATCATACGAACGTTTTTCAGAAACGATGCCGTCTGGTTCTACAATCGAATACAAGCGGTCACCGATTGTCCTTGAGAACGGCGAATCCATTTATGGAATCGCGCAGAACTCAGGTTCAATCAACATCTCAATCATCGGACGACTTGAATAAATGATTCGTTCATACAATACAACTCTCCGTATTGGACCGAAGGCAAGTGTATCACTGTCTTCGATATCACCGTACGCGACTCCGATACCAAGTACATGGTACGAAACCAATGAAAAAATGTACTGCTACGGCGGAGTCAATGGTACTGGAATGAAGACTGTCATACATAAGTCTGTCTATTCAACAGAGGTTACAACTGCAATCTCCGGTGTTCTACCTGTAGCAAGATCGAACATTGCGGCGGTTGGTAACGCCAATCAAGCTTACGCTGTTGGTGGACAGAGCAACGCAACATCACTATACAAGAACGTCTACGCGTCGGAAACTATTTCTACACTGACGTCGATTTCTACAGGATTCGAACGCGGCGGCGGTTCTGGAACAGATACGAAGGCGTATGCCGGTGGCGGTTCTACTTCATACAACTCTTCTCCAAGAAGTCGTATCTATGGTATTCCGCATTCTACGGATACTTCAGCCGAAGTTGCAACGGCGGCACTAACAACCGCCCGCGAACTTCTTGAGTTCGGACACTCCAAGGATGCATGTTATTATGGGCCGGGTCTTGAAGCCAAGAAAACTACCGACCGCATGCCATTTTCTACTGAAACTACGGCGTTGATTTCTTCTACTCATATTTCAGAGAACAAGTATCAGTACGGTCTGATTCACTCTACAACGAACATGTATTACTGCGGCGGTTCTGATTCTCCCCGCACTTTTCATAAGATGCCATTCGCAACTGATACGTTCGCTTCAATCTCAACTGTATTTAGCGTCGATACTACTACTCCGGGTTACTCTCAGAGCGATACCAAGGGCGTTATTCTTGGCGGCTATACGACGGGTTATGCTTCTACAGGTCTGAAGTTCGATATGACAACCGATTCTCTGTCAACTGTCGCCGGTCTTTCTCTAACGCTTGGACTTGCAGACTTGCGCGGTGCAGGCTGATCTTATGACGAACGAACTACAGACAATGAAAGCCGATGCACTGGCCGCAATGGACAGCATCGCGCAAGCCAGATCAACGTATCAGTTGAAACATTTCGTAGTGGGCCAACATGACACTCTTGAACGTCAGTATCAACAGTGTCTATTGGAACTCAACGTAAAGCTGAACAACATCAAGCGCGATGAGATTGCGTTGAAGAAGTTGAAAAAGAAACTTGCCAACGAACAAGACGAAGACGAACGGACGTTGATCGAAATCGACATCGAAGAACTTAGCTTCAGCTTGAAAGGACAGATGCGGGAAGCCGGTGTTCTCTATACTATTTTCAAGGCCATGCCGAAATACTCCTATCAGGAGTTGCAGGAAGCTGAAGAAAAGTATTGGACGCTTCGTCTGGCAAGACAGGCCGAACTTGATGTCGCGGAACGTCGTCTTGGTATCAGTTCAGGCAACATGGAAGCATTACGCCAAGCTGGAATGGTCGAAGGCTTCAGTCAGACGTTCATTGAAAAGACACTACCAGCGATGACTCAACAGAAGGAACTACAATGAAATACTTTACCTACGAACTAAAGACTATCGGCAATGGCGAAAAAATCGGTCCAGCATCCTATCTACCGTCAGATTCAGAAACTGGTCGTACGGATTCCAACGACATTCTTTATGGAAAGGCTGAAATCGATTCGTTGGAATGCATCGCCGACTTCAATCCAGTTGAGATCGCCAAGTATGACTATCCATTCACTCCTGAAGAGTTGTTCGTTGAAAAGGTGAAGGACGGGTTCGACACCGGGAACGGCTACAAGTTGGGACTCTCAACCGAAGACCGTAACTCCTTCGCATCATTCCTTACCCAGTACGCGAACAAGGAAGCCATTGGAACGGTCACTACTGCTTCAATGGTAGCTCTATCAGATACGGAAGGGCATCTACATTATATGACTCTTCAGGACGCCAGAGTGCTACTGGACGCGTATGGCGACTATTATACATCTCTATGGACTGCTTACAAGCAGGCTATCAGTTGAAGACGAAGAACTCCTTCCAGAGAGTTCCTTTAGATAACAGAACTCCCCGTC
>JAOCZQ020509458.1:0-20575 GCA_025434785.2 Epizoanthus fatuus | reverse complement strand
GGAACGTCGTGGGGTGTTTCCCCCGCCCCCCGAAATAACAACCCCCCCCCCCCCCCTCTTGAGGGGGGTGGGGTCTTTCGGCCAATTTTTTATACCAACCCCGGTATCTGCCCTAATCCATGCTGCAACTATGGTTACAGCAGGTGTTTTTTTATTGATTCGATCTGCTCCCCTGTTGGAACAGGCGCCATTGGCGTTGATGATAGTAACCATAGTGGGATCAATGACGGCGTTTTTCACTGCCACGATTGGATTGGTTCAAAATGACCTAAAAAAAGTAATTGCTTATTCGACTTGTAGTCAATTGGGGTACATGGTGGTGGCTTGTGGTATTTCCCATTACTCCATAAGTTTATTTCACTTAATGAACCACGCCTTTTTTAAGGCTTTACTGTTTTTAAGTGCCGGGTCTGTCATTCATGCCTTGGCCGATGAACAAGATATGAGGAAAATGGGGGGGCTAATAAAATCTACCCCTTTTACTTATACCATGATGATTATTGGCTCTCTCTCCTTAATGGGCTTCCCTTATTTAACGGGCTTTTATTCTAAAGATCTAATTTTAGAGCTGGCTTACGATCAATATTATTTAGCCTTCGCCCATTGGTTGGTGGTCTTTTCCGCACTATTGACGGCCTTTTATTCAATTCGATTAATTTATCTAACCTTTATTGCCAACACCAACTCCAAGAAAGAAGTTTTTATGCATGCTCATGAGGGCTCTTGGAATTTAACCTTGCCTTTAATACTGTTGGCCTTGGGGAGTATTTTTGTGGGCTATTTAACCAAAGAGGTGCTTTGGTCATTTCAGGCCACCCTCCCTCCCATTATCCCTATTTCTATCAAATTGCTCCCTGTAATTTTTAGCCTCTTAGGGGCAACGTCAGCTTTTGTGCTCTATCATTGCTCCGCTCGTGCCTTTAGTGTGCCAACCTCCCCCATTAGTTTAGCAAGTTATGCTTTTTTATATTCTGCTTGACAGTTTAATTACATCATAAACTATTTCTTGGTAAGAAATGTGTGGAAATTGGGCCACCTAATGACGTACCGCACCCTTGATAAGGGAGTGTTGGAATTGGTCGGCCCCAAGGGAATATCAGACCGAATGGTCCAATTAACTCAAGGCATTAGCAATTTACAATCAGGTTTAGTTTTTAACTATGCTCTAATAATATTAATTGGTGCCGCGATATTTATTTCGGGAACCGTGTGGCCCTTTTACTAATCTCCGATTCCCCATCGCCCCCCCCCCCCTCCGGGTGAGGGGGGGGGGCCCTGGCCTTGGTGGCCCCCCTGTCCCGCGCGTTCGTTGAATAGAGGGGGTTAGGTTAAGGTAGACCGTTGGCCTTCAAAGCTAAAAGTGTGGGTTCAAGTCCCGCCCCCCCTGACTATGGGAGACTCCACACGCCATTGCTTGATGGTATGTGGGGGGACTCAGAAAGATGAGAAACCCGAATTACGCCCCCCCCCCCAAGAAAAAATGTCATTATTAAACAACCTATTATTTAAGGTTATTCCCTTCGGGGATAGAGACCTGCCGGAGCCCTGGCAATTAGGCTTTCAAGATGCTGCCCATCCGGTGATGGAAGAAATAATTTTTTTTCATGATCAGATCATGTTTATATTGACCATTATTATTACAACGGTGTTATGGTTAATAGTTAAGGCTTTGAGCGGTAAATCTTACCATAGATACTTAGTTGACGGGACCTTATTAGAAGTAATTTGAACCATTATCCCGGCAATTATATTGGTTTTCCTAGCTTTCCCTTCTTTAAAGTTATTATATTTAATGGATGAGATAATGGACCCCGCTTTGACAATAAAAGCGATAGGACATCAATGGTATTGGTCCTATGAGTACTCAGACTATCAAGCGGAGACTTTAGAGTTTGACTCTTATATGATCCCCACTTCGGATTTAAACACTGGTGATTTTAGATTGTTAGAAGTGGACAATCGACTTGTCGTTCCTATTAACACACATATTAGAGTGTTAGTTACCGGCGCAGATGTTTTGCATTCATTTGCGGTCCCTTCATTAGCTATAAAGATGGATGCAGTTCCAGGCAGATTGAATCAAACTAGTTTCTTTGTAAAAAGGCCCGGAACTTTTTATGGTCAATGTTCTGAAATTTGTGGGGCCAACCATTCTTTTATGCCCATAGTGGTGGAGGCGGTTTCTTTAAATAAATATATAAATTGAGTACTGTCCTTACAGTCCAGTTAAACCCTCGGGAAGGTTGTACTCCCCCCCCCCAAGATCTACAAGGGTCAGATTTATGATTTCCCCCAAGAATTGGCTGGGCTTAATTTTCCTTTTACTTATTATAGGGATAATTAACGTGATAAGAATTCCATCAGACAACGACGCTCAATTAAAAAGAGCCGCTCTAGAGTGGTCTTTGGCGACTTTAACTGCCACTTTGATTTTATGGGGGGCCTTTGATTCGGAGGGCCAGTTTCAAACTATAAATCAAACAGAGTGGATAGTTTCTCCGGCCTTAAATTTCCAATGGGGCCCTATAGTTTTAGCTGTGGACGGAATATCCTTGTTTTTTTTTATTTTAACGGCATTGCTGATCCCCATTTGCATTTTAATAAGTTGAAATTCCATAAAATATTTATTGAAAGAGTTTTTGTTGTGCTTACTATTTTTGGAGATTTTGTTGATGGGAGTTTTTGCCGCCCTTGACCTGTTGTTATTTTATATTTTGTTTGAGGGGATACTAATTCCTATGTTCCTTTTGATTGGCATCTGGGGTTCAAGGGAAGAAAAAGTACGAGCTTCCTATTACTTCTTCTTTTACACTTTAATTGGATCGGTGTTTATGCTCTTGGGGATCTTTCAACTGTATGATACCACCGGCACAACAGATTACCAGACATTATTAAATATAAAACTACCTGAGTCGACCCAAAAGTGGATATTTGCTGGGTTTTTCCTCAGTTTGGCGGTAAAAATTCCCAAAGTGCCCTTCCATATTTGATTGCCCCAAGCCCATGTCGAGGCCCCCGTTTCGGGTTCGGTGATACTAGCGGGAGTACTATTAAAATTGGGGGGTTATGGTTTTTTGAGGTTTTCTTGGCCAATACTACCCACCGCCTCTGAATATTTTGCTCCCTTAATAATAACGTTGAGTGTGATAGCGGTCATATATGGAAGCCTGACAACTTGTCGACAAGTAGATTTTAAACGACTTATTGCCTATTCTTCCGTGGCACATATGGGCTTGGTTACTTTAGGTTTATTCACCCATACAATAGAGGGCTTGGTGGCGGCTGTGTTTTTAATGTTGGCCCATGGTATTGTTAGCTCCTCCCTCTTTATTGCAGTCACTTTTTTATATGAGCGCCACCACACTCGTCTTATAAAGTATTACCGAGGAATTACTATTACAATGCCCATTTTTGCGACTATGATGCTGGTATTGACACTGACTAATATGGCCATCCCTTTAAGTTGTAATTTTGTGGGGGAATTTTTCTCATTGTTAGCCGCCTTTGAGTATAGTTTAGTGATCGGGGCTTTGGCCGCTTCGGGTATGGTTTTGTCGGCCGCGTATTCCCTTTATTTGTACAACCGAATTTGTTTTGGGGATGCTTCAAACCACCTCCTCTTTTCTAGAGATTTAAACAGACGTGAGGTCTTAGCTATGGCCCCCTTAGTCATTCTAATTTTTTTCCTAGGGTTACTGCCTTCAGTGATCATAGACCCAGTAAAAAATGCTATAATGTTTAGTCCTGGGGGGGCTTAACCTCAAGTCAGCCTTCGGCTATGACCAAGGTCTAATCCCTATGGGATTGCACCCCCCCCCCCAGAAGGGGGAACCTGGCCGCACTCCTCGTGGAGATCGTCTTTGGGTTCCCTTCAAGAGAATGGATGGCTTGGGTGTGTTTCTACACATTGTCATTTGGGACGATTGCTTCTGGAATAATGGTTATATCAGCGCTTAACCCCGTCCACTCAGTTTTTTGGTTGGTAGTTGCTTTTACAAGTTCTTCGGCCCTCTTTATTTTATTGGGGGTAGATTTTATCGCCTTAATGTTTCTAATCGTTTATGTGGGGGCTATTGCTATTCTTTTTTTGTTTGTAATTATGATGTTAAATTTAACTGACTTTCCCCCCGCCTATCGGTTAGGGGGCGAGACAGACATGACGAATTACGTTCCTGTTGGGTTGGCCATCGGGACACTTTTCTTTTCGGAAATTGCCTCAAGTTGGCTTATAATGGGCGGCCGCCATGTACTTTCAGGCCCCTTTGGGGTTGAATTGGGGAGCAATTGAAATTTGGCCAATCCTTGATTCTTAATAAAGTGCCATAATATTGAAGCTGTTGGGCGGCTACTATATACAGATTACTATTATTTATTCATTTTAGCCAGTTTTATATTACTTGTGGCCATGATTGGGGCCATAGTATTGACCCAAGAAATCGGGGAAGAGATAGGGCCCACGGCTAAGAAACAAGATATCTTCTTTCAAACCAGTCGTGCCCCCGAAGATGGGTAGCCAGAGGGTACCGTCTTAACCCTCTTAAGTGGAGCACATCACCCCCCACTGCAATCTCCGACTATAGCCAAGGCTGAAACCCTCGGTTAGGCGGGGGGGGGAGGGGGGCACTGTAGGCCCCCCCCCCCCATTCAAGGTAGATTCAAGAGTATCCCGCTAGGGGGGGGGACTACGTCCCCGATTAGGTCTCCAGTTCAATTCTGGAGGCCCCTCAATGCAACTAAGAAAAGAAAACCCCGTTCTATCTATTGTAAATGGTTTAATTATTGATTTACCAAGCCCCTCCAATATATCTTATCTGTGGAACTTTGGTTCTTTGTTGGGGGCATGTCTGGTTATACAAATATTAACAGGAATTTTTCTGGCAATGCATTATTGTGCCGATGTAAGTTTAGCTTTCGCCTCCGTGGGTCACATTATGCGAGATGTTAATTATGGGTTTTTACTAAGGTACTTACATGCCAATGGGGCCTCCATGTTTTTTCTATGCGTCTATCTACATATAGGTAGGGGATTATATTATGGAAGCTATTCACGAATTGAGGTTTGAAATGTTGGTGTTGTAATATATGTATTGATGATGGCCACAGCTTTTATTGGATACGTCTTACCTTGAGGCCAAATGTCTTTCTGGGGGGCCACGGTAATTACTAACTTATTGTCCGCCATTCCTTATATTGGGACAGATATTGTTCAATGGGTTTGGGGGGGATTTAGTGTTTCTAACGCCACACTAAATCGGTTCTACAGCCTCCATTATCTATTGCCCTTTCTATTAGCGGCTTTGGCTATGGTACATTTGATATGTTTACATGTTGAGGGTTCCAATAATCCTATCGGAGTTAAGTCTGATATTGATAAAGTCTCCTTTCATGTTTATTATACATCAAAAGATTGATATGGAATAGTCGTAATGGCAGTGGTATTAAGTGCCATCGTGTACATTACCCCTAATTTATTGGGGGACCCGGAAAATTTCATTCAGGCCAATCCCTTGGTAACTCCCGTCCACATTCAACCAGAGTGGTACTTTTTATTTGCTTATGCTATATTACGTTCAATTCCTAATAAGTTAGGTGGCGTTATAGCCATGTTCTCTAGTTTTTTGATATTATTTTTAATGCCATGGCTTCATAGTAGCAGATTTCGAGGCTTGACCTTCCGGCCTCTGGCACGGCTCGCCTTTTGGTTTTTCGCGGCCGACTTTTTACTTCTTACTTGGATTGGGTCACAACCTGTCGAAGAGCCCTTTATAGTAATTGGACAACTAGCTTCAATTTTTTATTTTTCTTACTTTTTAGTTATAACTCCTTTATTGGGCCATTTTGAAAATTGGTTGTTATTTGGCAATCGCCCACTGGGGGGGCAATTGTAGCCCTCACTAGGCGCAACCCCTCCCCCCCGCAAGGGGGGGGGGGGTCGAAGCGATTAAATTATTGGGACTCAAAAAATAGAGAATAAATTAAAAAATGAAATCTACCGTATATCATCCCTATCATTTAGTAGACCCCAGCCCATGACCTTACATAGGATCTTGCGGAGCCCTTTTTGTTACTATAGGCAGTGTCGTGTATTTTCATTATAGTCAACCTTGAGTCATGTATATGGGATTAATAACAATTGTATTTACCATGATAGTTTGATGGAGAGATGTGATCAGAGAAGCCACTTTTCAAGGTCACCATACCCTAATGGTTAAACAAGGGTTGAAGTATGGAATGCTTCTATTTATAGCTTCTGAAGTTCTTTTCTTTTTTTCCTTTTTTTGGGCTTTTTTCCACAGTAGCCTATCGCCAGCTATTGAACTAGGTGCCGTCTGGCCACCCCAGGGGATTGATCCATTGAACCCTTTTTCGGTTCCTTTATTAAACACTGCGGTTCTGTTAAGCTCCGGAGCAACCGTCACTTGAGCACACCATGCTATAATCAGCGGTAGAAAAAAGGAGGCCATTAGGGGGTTAACTTTCACTGTGGTCTTGGGACTAATCTTTACCGGGCTACAGGCTATGGAATACTATGAGGCCCCCTTTGCTATTTCGGATTCTGTTTATGGATCTACTTTTTTTGTGGCGACGGGGTTCCACGGCCTTCATGTTATAATAGGAACTACTTTCTTGGCGGTCTGTTTAGCCAGACTAGTGTCCCATCAATTTACTCGTCATCACCATTTCGGATTTGAAGCTTCGAGTTGGTATTGGCACTTTGTAGATGTAGTGTGGTTGTTTTTATACATTTGTATATATTGATGGGGATCTTAGGCCCCTCCCCTTACCGGGGGGGCGGTAGTAAGCCTTTGGCTATGATCGAGGGTCTACAGTGTGACAGGAATCTGAGATTAGAATGCAATAAAGCTTTTAGCTATGACCAAAGGTCTAAGCCTATGGTTAGAATCAAAGATTTACAATGCAATTAAATTTAGTAAGTGCATATTTAAGCCGTTGGGTGTTTTCCACTAATCATAAAGATATCGGCACATTATATCTAGTATTTGGTGTTGGGGCCGGTATGATAGGAACAGCATTTAGTATGTTGATAAGATTGGAGCTTTCCGCCCCCGGAACTATGTTGGGGGATGATCATCTTTATAATGTAATCGTGACTGCGCACGCCTTTGTTATGATCTTTTTCCTAGTAATGCCAGTGATGATAGGGGGGTTTGGGAATTGGTTAGTGCCGTTATATATTGGTGCGCCAGATATGGCCTTCCCACGACTAAATAATATTAGTTTCTGGCTATTGCCCCCCGCCCTAATACTATTATTAGGTTCAGCTTTTGTTGAACAAGGGGTTGGAACAGGTTGGACAGTTTACCCCCCCCTTGCGAGTATCCAAGCGCATTCCGGGGGAGCCGTAGACATGGCGATTTTTAGCCTCCACTTAGCCGGAGTCTCTTCAATCTTGGGGGCTATGAATTTTATTACCACTATATTTAATATGAGAGCCCCGGGTGTGACTCTGGACAGGTTGCCACTATTTGTGTGGTCTATATTAATCACCGCCTTTTTATTATTACTATCTTTGCCTGTATTGGCTGGAGGCATAACCATGCTTTTGACTGATAGAAATTTTAACACTACCTTTTTTGACCCCGCCGGAGGAGGGGACCCGATCCTGTTTCAACACCTCTTTTGGTTTTTTGGCCATCCGGAGGTTTATATCCTAATATTGCCCGGTTTCGGGATGATATCTCAAATAATTCCCACCTTTGCTGCTAAAAAACAAATTTTTGGATACTTAGGTATGGTCTATGCAATGTTATCTATTGGAGTTTTAGGTTTTATTGTGTGAGCTTGAGGATGGGCGGCCGGTGGGGTGACCCGCCGTGCTACTACCCGACTGTATGCTGGAACACCCGTATCCCCCAAGGGGGAGACAACCCAGTAACTACTCGTGTCGTCATCCCGATAGAAAGATGAAAGTCTGAAGGGAGCTATGCCTCTGTGGAGGGATCCGTGTGACCCCGTCACCCGCATTAATTGGTTGTAGTAAGGACACAGTAAAAATGTTAATGGGGGGTCAATCAGCAGATAACCGAACCCCATCCATTGGGGGCCCGGGAATCTCAGAGACTACGCGTCGGGCCCTTAATGCAACCGTTGGTTACACTAGTAACCGCCGGTTACTTGATTTCGACGGGGGAGCTGCCCCCTGTCAAAGCAACCCTAACGGGGCTACTTGAGAGCGGGTCAACATCCCCTTAAAATCCCCGACTATGACTAATAGGGGGGATCAAAGATCCTTACCAGGGGGCCGCGGGCCCCGGTCTACTAGCAAGGGATGACCCTTGGGGGTTGCGCCTGAGAGAACTCTTGATTGAGCCATAGGTTTATTTGAAGCCGAAGGGACCTTAGAAGTGTTTGGGCGTCGTATTTATGTTAGTTTATGCCAAGCCACGAATAATATCAAAGTGCTATATAGGTTTAAAGCCCACGTAGGCCTTGGGGGTGTTCTAATAAGGCAACCCCACCCTCTCCGAGGGTCGATTCCCCCGGGGGATTCCTTGAAAGCCCCCCAATATAGCGATTGGAAGTTGTCCCCAAGGGGGGATGATGTCAACAAGATATTAAAGTTTGTAAATTTAATTAATGGAAGGCTAATAACTTTAAAATATAACCTCCAATTAATGGAAGTTATTAAATTTGTTAATAGTAAATATGGCACTCACATTGTGTATTTAGGCCCGGGCGCCTTGACCCTCAACAATTATTGATTGGCTGGATTTGTGGAGGGGGGAGGCAGCTTTAATGTAAGCCTCGCCGGTAAGGCAAAGGCTATAACCAAAGGCCACAACCCATGGTTAGTACCCAAGGTTGGAAACCGGATGGCAAAACCCTGACCCGCATGTGAACTCCCCCCCCCGAAGGGGGGTGGTGGTTATAATCTACGTTTGAAAGTGCCCCCAGGGGGGGGGTCTAACCCCCATCGAGGGCAGATTTGTCACGTCGCGGCGGCAATTGTTGTTACACAAAAGGAGAGGTATGTTTTAGATTTGATTAACAAATTGTTACCTGGGCTTGTCTCTTTGTCGAAAAATCCCCAAGAGCAGTATAAATATTTTACCGGACACCCGGTCACTTGTAACAGGTGAAGTAGATATTTAACTAGGTATCCCTTAAAGGGGGAAAAACATATTCAATATATACGTTGGTTAAAGTGTAACAGGATCAATCCCGGGTTGCAGAAGTCAAGGTCAAGGGAATCGTCCTTGGCCATCTTCGATTATAACCAAAAGTTGAAATCAAGTAACCGGCGGTTATTAGTATAACCGCCGGTTGCATTAGAGGTGAAGATATAGTCCGAACCCCTCCGTAAGGGGGGGGGGTATAGTATGTTCGTCAATCGGGGTGTGGCCATAGGCACACCTGCGATTGCTAATCTCTGATTATAGCCAGGCTGAAGCCTTCGGCTATAACCAAAGGTTGCGAAGTAACCTCACTTAAAGGTTAGGTTAAGTCCTTGACAGGTAAGTCAAGACTTTGATATTATACAATATTTGCATCACATGTTTACAGTAGGAATGGACATAGACACCAGAGCCTATTTCACTGCCGCCACTCTAATTATTGCTGTTCCAACAGGGATAAAAGTGTTCAGCTGGTTGGCCACTATTTATGGCGGCGCCCTCAGATTGGACACTCCAATGCTATGGGCGATAGGGTTTGTTTTCTTATTTACTGTCGGGGGGTTAACTGGGGTAATCTTAGCCAATAGTTCTTTAGACGTGGTTCTACACGACACATATTATGTGGTTGCCCATTTTCATTATGTATTATCTATGGGGGCCATTTTTGCTATTTTTGGCGGGTTTTATTATTGGTTCGGAAAAATCACTGGCTATTGTTACAATGAACTTTATGGAAAAATTCACTTCTGGTTAATGTTTATAGGGGTCAATTTAACTTTTTTCCCTCAACACTTCTTAGGTCTAGCAGGTCTCCCTAGACGATACTCCGATTTTGTAGATGGTTTTGCTGGCTGGAACCTAGTGTGCTCTCTAGGGTCAACAATATCTATAGTTGGGGTACTGTGGTTTGTGTTTATTGTTTATGATGCCTATGTCAGAGAAGTCAAATTCATTAGCTGGATAGAGAATAGTGGGGCGAGCTGGCCTTCTCTAGAATGGGTTCAACCTTCTCCTCCTCAACCACACACCTATAATGAGTTACCTTTCGTCTATGGCTCTTACGCCAAAGCCTCGTCCGTCAATGCTTAATTTCCCCCCCCCCCCCTATAGGGGGCGGGGGGGTCTGCCCACAACAATGTACTATAAATATATAGTAGTAGCAATTTTACTGTTATTATTGGGGGTTTTAGGTATTGTTCTTAACCGAGGCCATCTTATAATAATGTTGATGTCCATAGAACTGATATTATTAGCCGCCTCTTTCTTATTTTTAATTAACTCTATTGTAATAGATATTTTGATTGAACAAATCTTTACAATTATGATTTTAACGGTTGCGGCGGCGGAGTCCGCTATTGGCTTAGCCATTTTGGTGGCCTATTACCGCATAAAAGGAACTATTGCTGTAAAATCCCTCAATTGACTTAGGGGTTAATCCGGATGGTAACCTCGAAGAGGTTAAGGTTGAAAAATTAAAATGCCACAATTAGATGCAGCCACCTATTTAACTCAATATAGATGGACATTGATAACTCTATTTTTATTATTCTCTCTATTGGTGACTTCCATTTTACCTACTATTAAAACAAATTGGCTCATAAGGAGGTCTGTAATGGGAGGTTGGGCGACTTTAGGGTCCTCTAAGGCTCCAGGGTTGAATAAAGAAGTTGTTACAATTTGGAAAGATTTAGACTAATTTTCGATGAATAACCAAAGGTAGAACTTGAAATGAGTGCCGCTTATTTTGATCAATTTAAAATAGTGAGTTTAGTCGCCCTTACTAATTCATCCATGATGATGATATTAGCAGTGGTTGTTGGCCTATTATTGTTTAAGGGAACTAAATTAATCCCCAATAGATGGCAGTCGATTATGGAATCAATTTATAATCATTTACATGGTGTAGTTAAAGACAATTTAGGGGTGGAAGGGTTGAAGTATTTCCCCTTTATTGTATCCCTTTTTACCTTTTTAGTATTTTTGAATGTATTGGGCCTATTCCCTTATGTGTTTACCCCTACAGTTCACATAGTGGTCACGTTGGGGCTATCATTTTCTATTGTAATAGGTGTCACTTTGGGGGGGCTCTGGAAATTTAAATGGAATTTCCTCAGCATATTGATGCCAGATGGCGCTCCTTTGGGCTTGGCCCCTCTGTTAGTAATAATAGAAACAGTAAGCTATGTTTCTAGGGCTATCTCTTTGGGGGTTCGTTTGGCAGCCAATCTCTCGGCCGGTCATTTATTGTTTGCCATTTTGGCCGGGTTCGGCTTTAATATGTTAATCGCCGGCACCTTCCTTAGTTTATTCCCCCTATTGATCATGGTCTTTATAACTTTATTAGAGATGGCAGTGGCCGTGATTCAGGCCTATGTGTTTTGTTTACTAACCACAATCTATTTGGGGGACACTGTTGCCCTCCACTAGTCTTCGGCGCCCCCCCCCCGAAGGGGGGGGGGGTGGTCCCCCATGGAGCCTCGGGAAATTGATAATTATTGGGGGGGCAAAATTAGATTTGAAGTAAAATAGCCGAAGGGGGGGGGGTGAGGACAGTTGGTCGACCGTTAACCCTTACCCCCCCTCTTGAGGGCGGGTTTAATCGGAAAGTTATTTAATCCTTTGATTTTGGGGAAAATAGAAGACAAGTGGACCTTCTAATACATGCTAGTGCAGAATCCCTTCAGGGAATTGCCGCGAACAGGTGAGGAAACCCGGAATCCAAGCCTTCCGAGGCTGGGCCGGAGACGTATTAGGTAGAAGGGCGGTGTCAAAGACCACCTTGCCGAAGATGCGCAACCTTTAATCGGAAGTCACACTTTCACTGAAACAAGGGGAAGGCTCATAAAGTCCCTTAGGACGAGGCAGCAGTAGAGAATATTGTGCAATATACGATAGTATGACACAGAGAGCACACATCCCACTTAGCCTGTCAAATTAAGTGCCAGCAGACGCGGTTAGACTTAAGGGCTAAGCCTTTATAGGTAAAAGGGCGTAAAGGGTGTGTAGGCCGACAATTCCCCCCCAAGGTGGTAAATGGAATTTTTCTGTAACGGTAGAATGTGTGGATAGAAAATAGAACCCCAAAGGCAAAAGCAATTTACCTCGGGGATGGGGGAAACCAGAGATTCCCATCGGGACCTATCACTCCCCCCGAGCACAGGCTGAAACACGAGGGTGTGGGGAACAAACAGGATTAGAGACCCTGGTAGTCCACACTGTAAACGATGAAGAAAATGTTAATGCAACCCCGAAAGGTAGTAATCTTCCGCCTGAGTAGTACGATCGCAAGATTAAAATTCAAAAAATTTGGCTGTTCACTGTTTCGATTAGAGGAGCGTGTAGTTTAATTCGATAAACCGCGAGATACCTTACCCAAACTTGAATCACCCATCCGAGATTGAATGGTCTCGGGGGGGTAGACCGGTATTGCATGGCCGTCGTCAGTTCGTGTATGAAACCTTTAACGGACCTAACCCGAGGGGTTAGCCGCGGATGAAGTCAGGTCTTATGATCCCTATGTTTGGGGATAATATGCGCTACATTTTCTTATACAATGGGAAACCTGAAAGGTGAAACCCCAAAGTAGGAGTTCGGTAGGTCATTGTAAGATGACCGAAAGTTGAATTTAATAGTAATCGGAAAGTAGAGCGTTCCGGTGAAATGGTCTAAGTGTTAGCACAAATCGCCCGTCACCTTAACTTAGAACGATGGTTCGGACGCAGCCCGGCCTGCTCGCAATGTCGAGGCCCCCCATGAGGGGGTGAGGCTTCGGTGGTCACGAATCTCTACGAAGTTAAGCAAGTCGTAACATAGTGAGGGAAGGGGAACCTTCCCTTGGGGAGTAGGGGGGGGGGCCCCCTTCTCTCCCCCCCCCATGGAGGGGGGCCTTAATCATGAGTGAACCTTTATTTCTTAGCATAATCACATTGGGCTTAATAATTTATAGTGTGAAGGGCTTGACTCTAAAAATCTCAATTCTAACGTTATTAATTACAAGCTGGTGGAGTTTTTCTGAGGGGGCCGCCTTTTTATTCCCCATTGAGCCTTTACTGAGTTTCAAGTATTCACTATACGAGATTTCTTTGAAGGGATATAACGGACTATTAACTATAAACAGTTGGGCGAAGGCAACTAAATTACTTATTCTAGTCGGCGCCACCGCAGTTTTAATGATGCTCGACCCCCCCTTTCAAAGGAAGAAGGGCGCTTCGGCGCTACCTAATGGTGGTCCGGAGGTAGTGCGTATCACCCCCCCCACGGGGGCAATGGAGGCCAACACCCCAATCTTAATTTTAATGGTGGCATTGGGAAGCGTTCTTTTAGTGTCGTCCAGTAACTGACTTTCTGTGTATTTAGCCATTGAGTTACCCACTCTGTCCCTATTTATACTCGCCGCCCAAAAGAGGGGGTCCGGCCACAGTGCTGAATCTGGTTTGAAATACTTTGTACTGGGGGCGCTTTCCTCAGGATTATTTTTGTTTGGATGTGCTTTATTGTGCGGATTAACCGGCGGTACTAGTATACCTTGTATAGACCTAGTACTCAACCAAGGGAGTGTACTGGCACCTAGTTATATAAATGATGGCCCCGTCTTAGCGGGCAATGGGGGGGAAATCGCAAACCAAGGAGTCCCCCGCACCTCGGTGAGCTCCGACCCCTCTGGGATCATGACCCCGATAGGAAGCCTGTTAATTACGGTGGCCCTGTTGTTTAAGCTGTCCGCTGCCCCCTTCCATATGTGGGCCCCAGATGTTTATGACGGGGCGCCGACCACAACCACTGCTTTGTTGGCGATTGTGCCAAAAGTGGGCATATTTTCTATTTTAGTTTCTATCGGCCCGGTAATAAACATATTATTGATTGGTGCTATATTCTCAATGGTTGTGGGCGCCATTGGGGCTTTAAATCAAACAAAAATAAAACGTCTATTAGCCTATAGTGGGATTGGACATATGGGATTTATACTTTGGGGGATAGAGATTGGGTCTTTTGAAAGTATTCAAGCTAGTCTGGTTTATATGATTTTGTACGTAACTATGTCTATTAGCATTTTTGCTATAATATTGGCCCTGGGGGTTGTTAAGAATTTAATAGTGGAGTTTAGTGGCCTCTCCAGAAGAGAGCCGGCCTTGGCTATAACATTGGCCCTAACTCTCCTTTCGATTGCTGGAATCCCCCCCTTAGTTGGATTTTTAAGTAAATGGTTGGTGCTATTGCCGGGGGTAGTGAATCAATATTATTTAGTCTCGGTTTTAGCCGTAGTCTGCTCCGTCATAGCTGGCGTTTATTATGTTAGAATAGTAAAAATTATCTATTTCCAAGCTGACCCTTCCCTTTTAATTGGCATAAAAACGCTTAGGGGAGAGAATAGAATAAATTTAAGAAAGGCTTTGCTAATTGGTGCTAGTTTATATGTGATTGGGTTCACAATTGCCTCTCCCAATTTACTGTTACAACTGGCCCATTGAGCTACAGTGGGGCTATTCTAAAAGCACTTAGAGGTCTTACCCTACAAGGAACCAAAGGTAGGACCGGCCCCCCCCTCGAAGAGGGCCCATCGTAGAGTGGACTAATGGTAAGTCACCAGACTCATGATCTGGTAATGCAGGTTCAATTCCTGCCTCTACAACATTAAGATAGAATGTTGGAATGCAACGTCGATTTGGATAGAGAGAGTGACGAATGGAGAACTAGGATGCACTAAAGGGACGGAAACTCCGAAAGGGCGAAGGAGAAACTTTGAAATCAAATATCCACGCGGGAACGCAGCGTAGGGGGTTACTGGAAAGTGAAACATCTCAGTACCAGAGCCCCCCTCCAATAGCCCCCCCCCCTCCCGGGGGGGGGCGAGTTGGCACGAAAAAAAATCAAACGAGATTCCGCAAGTAGCGGAGAGCGAATGCGGATTAGTCCTTTCCTGCCAGCCTCGGCTATAACTAGGCAGTACCCCCGATAGGCAGAGCCACCACCCCCCCCACTCCGAGGGCGAGGCAACCTTCGGGGGTAAGCGAGTAGTAATGGAAGATAGGTGGCCACACATCTAAGACTAAATGTTTAGTGTCATACCGAAAGTGAGAGTACTGTAAAGGAAAGTTGAAAGAGACTTGAAAAGATCTTGAAATGAGTCACTTAGAGCAGTTGTAACACAACGTACCTTTTGTATAATGGGTCCACGAGATAAAATTTGGCAAACTTAAAGTGCAATCCCGTAGTAATCATGCATCCGAGGGTTACGCTAGTAACAAGAGGTTAATTGATTTCCTTGAGATGATTGAAGCACCCTTAAGGTGTAGTGAAATCAAGGGGGGGCCCCCCCCCCTTCAGTCAAATTACCCGAAACCAAGTGATCTAGCCATGGGCAGTTTTAAGGAACGAACCGGTGGTTGTAGCAAAAATCTCGGACGACCTGTGGTTAGGGGCGAAACGCCAATCGAACTTGGTGATAGCTGGTTTTCTGCGAAAACTATTGAAGTAGTGCGTCCACAATGAATAATGTTTATATGGAGTAAAGCTCGATCCCTCGAGGCCGAGGGATTAACTATGAAGAAAAAAAAATCATAGTGGACAGACAGACAGTGGGCGATAAGGTCAACGGTCAAAAGGGGAAAGCCCTAATCAGAAGTTAAAGTCATTAATAAAGAGGGGGGCGTAGTCCCCCCCCCGATTTTAGTGTAAAAGAGATATTGGATTTAGACAATGAAGAAGTAGGCTTGGAGCCAGCCACCTTTGAGAGACGACGTAGCAGTTCACTCAAGAAATTCTTTTATCTCTAAAATTATGGTGGCTAAAGTTGAACTGAAACTCTGAGGGCGAAAAAATATTCGCCTGGTAGCAGAACGTACTGTTAATTTGTTCAGTGAGAGCCTCCCCCCGGCATCAGAAGTGATAATGTGGACATGAGTAAAGAACCATAGGATCACTCCCCCCTGGTTTCCCATATTAAGTATGGGGTTAAACAGCCCCTAAAATAGCAGCCCCCAGGTTGCGTTAATGGGGGCCATAGGTAATAGACGCACAAAGTGCCGGGAAAGAATTATTATAAAATCGAAGAAGCCCCCCCCCCTTCGGGGGGGGGGGCGTCTTTCGACGACACACTGTACTAAACTAACCAAAGTGGGGGATAGTGAGAGGGATAAATTTTCTTAAGGAACTCGGCCAAATCCTAAATGCCCATCAGGGTAAATATCAGAACATGGGCCTCGACTGTTTACCAAAAACATAGCTCTCAGCCAATATGAAAAATAGAAGTATGGAGGGTGAGGCCTGCCCAATGGTTGTATCTAAAAACGGTTGATAAAAGTCGACTTCATAAGGACAATTGAATGGCCGCGGTAACACTGACCGTGATAATGTAGCGTAATCAATAGCCAATTAATTGTTGGCCAGTATGAATGGCGTCACGAAGGCCCCACTGTCTTAAGAGAATTCCCAGTGAAATTGAATTCGTAGTGAAGATGCTACGTCCAATTTGTTAGACGAAAAGACCCCATTGAGCTTTACTGGAGACTTACATTGCTCGGATCGACTCTCGCCCCCCCCCATGGCGGGGGGGGGGGGGGTCGAATTTAAATGGATAGCTTAGATTATGTGGTGTCATAACCATCGATCAAGTAGTCCCTACGGGATTGCCCCGAAGGTTGACCTGTTTGGGTGAATGAAACCCCACTCTTTTATGTTAAATGAGCTAACCCTTTCTCTCTTAAGGGGGACAATGTAAGTTGGACAGTTTGGTTGGGGCGACCGCCTTTTAAAGAGTAACGAAGGTGTGCTTAAGGTACACAATTAATATCAGTAGCCTGACTGCGAGGGGGATTACCCCGAGCAGACACCTAAAGTCTTCTCCCTTCCCCCCGAAGGTTAAAGACGAATGGTGGGTTATAGTGACCCGTTAATTTAGAGTGGAATAGTTAACGATCAACAAATAAAAGTTACCATGGGGATAACAGCGTAATATCGTTAGAGAGTTCACATCGACGACGATGTTTGCGACCTCGATGTTGAATTGCGGCATCCTGGGGTGCAGCCGCTCCCAAGGGTTGGCCTGTTCGTCCATTAAAGCCGTACATGATTTGAGTTAAAAGCGTGGTAACACAGCTTGGTTTCTATCTACAAATTGAAGAAACATCGATATAACTATCTTCTAGTACGAAAGGACCGAAGGATTAGTGATCCTCTTATTTACTATAAGTTACGATCAACCCGTTAACCTCAACCCCCCCCCTACAGGGGGGGGGCGAGAGGTCTCACAGCTAATCACTGACCGCTTCTAAAGTGGGAAAGTTCTATCGAATTGTTTGGGCCCATTTTAGGGGGGCTAAAAAATCGGGACGTAGTCCCCAATGGGGGGGAACACCCCCCTGGAATCCCCATCTGTAAGATTCTCCTTGCAGGTAAGCCTTGAAATCTATCTTCGAATTATAACCAAGGGCCTAAGCCTGTGGCTATGACCAAAGGTCTATGTATCTTTTAGTTATATTAGCCCCCCTTATGGGGGCTTTAACATCAGGATTTTTTGGGAGAAAAATAGGAGAAAAGGGAGCTGGAATTTTCACTTCGGGCTGTTTGATTTTAAGTTTGTCTTGGTCTACCTTGATATTTTATGAAACCACCTTAAATTCCTCTACAACATACATAAAACTATGGAGGTGGCTCGACTCGGATTTATTGACCACCTATTTTGGCTTACAATTTGATAGTCTTACTGCCACGATGTTGATCGTGGTTACAAGTATATCCACTTTAGTTCATATTTTTTCTACCGCATACATGGACGGCGACCCCCATCTTCCCCGATTTATGTCATATTTGTCATTATTTACATTTTTTATGATCTTATTAGTGACTAGTGACAATTACCCACAATTTTTTATTGGTTGGGAAGGGGTGGGGCTATGCTCTTATTTATTAATAAATTTTTGATTAACCAGAATTGAGGCCAATAAGGCGGCTATAAAAGCCATGTTGGTCAATCGAGTGGGGGACATTGGGTTAGTTTTAGCGATGTTTGCTATTTGGGAGGAATTTGGGTCTTTAGATTTTTCTTCAGTTTTTAACACCGCCGCGGTTGCCGCCGAAGGGCCTTCGACTGGGGGCCATATTACCTTGATATGTTTATTTTTGTTTATCGGGGCAGTTGGTAAATCTGCACAATTGGGGTTGCACACTTGGTTGCCGGATGCTATGGAAGGTTAACGTTGGGCCGTCTTGTCTAAGTAATTAGTTATGATTATAAATCCACTATATGCTGGGAAAACCTCAAATGACCCTTGGTTAGACCTTTGGTCATAACCGAAAGGTTGCAATTCGCCCTCAAGTAATCAAGTAACCTCTGGTTACTAGCGTAACCTTCGGTTGCAGCCCTTGGCCATTGCCAGGGGGGTTTAATCTCAAGCAATCAAGTAACCTCAAGGGGATTGCTTAGGCGCATTACCTGCCCTCAAAAAGAGAGAAAGGTTGATTTGAAAGTCCCCCATCCTTTCTTAACCTGGGGAGGTTGGGGGGAAATTTCTTTTAAATAGGAGGTTGATCAGCCGGTAACAAAAACCGAAGGTTAGGATTTCCCCCCTTCGTTGTTGGAACCTCCGAGACTTTATGTGGAAACCACTTGCGAGTAAGCCTTGGGGGGCTATGGTCTAGGTTGAGACTCCTATCGGGGCACAAACCTCCCCCCCCCCCCCCTAAGTAGAGGCGAGTCCGGTTCAAGTCCGGCTGCCCCCTAGATGGTCGTCACAATAATCCACCTAATTGTAAAAATATTAGTGATTGTCGTCCCATTACTTGTTGCAGTGGCTTATTTAACTTTAGCCGAACGGAAGGTTTTGGGGTATATGCAAGCTAGAAAAGGACCTAATGTAGTGGGGGTTTATGGACTATTACAGCCTTTGGCTGATGGTGTAAAGTTGTTTGCTAAAGAGATGGTGATCCCCCACCACGCGAATCTTTTCATATACGTGGCCGCCCCTATATTATCATTTACCTTGGCCTTAATCGCTTGGGGGGTTATTCCTTATGAAAGGGGGGTTTTAATAAGTGATTTAAAGATAGGAATCTTGTATTCATTGGCAATCTCCTCCATAAGCGTTTATGCCATACTAATGTCCGGGTGGTCTAGTAATTCTAAATATGCTTTTTTAGGAGCCATTCGGGCCGCGGCCCAAATGGTTAGTTATGAAGTTTCTATTGGGCTAATAATCATTTCTGTCATTTTGTGCGTGGGCTCCTTAAATATAACTGAGATAGTACTAACTCAAGGTAATAGTGTTTGATTTTTTTTTCCTCTCTTCCCCGCTGCTATGATGTTTTTTGCTTCCGCGTTAGCCGAAACAAATCGGGCCCCCTTTGATTTGACAGAGGGGGAGTCAGAGTTAGTGTCAGGATATAATGTCGAGTACGCCTCGATGTCCTTTGCTTTGTTTTTCCTTGCCGAATATGCTCACATTATATTAATGAGTTGTATGACAACTATATTATTTTTGGGGGGATGACTCTCACCAATCGTGTTTTTAAAAGGAGGGGCTTGATGGTTTGGTATAAAAACCGCCTTTATAATTTTATTGTTTATTTGAATAAGGGCCTCTTACCCTAGGATGCGGTATGATCAATTAATGGCTTTATTATGGAAGTCTTATCTGCCCCTAAGTTTAGCTTTAGTTGTTTTGGTCTCTGGTGTTTTGCTGGGGTTTAATGGTTTACCCCCCAGTTGATGCTAAATCCCCGATTGGGGCCAAAGGTGAAGCCTTTCGGCGATTGCCAAAGGTTGAATGCCCCCCCCCCCCAACCACAAAAATGTTGAACCATTCCCTTGGGAATGTCGAGACATTCTCTTGATAATGTACACGGAGTTTTATGGGATTTTAGTTTTATTAATTTTTAGTGTAATTCTTTCCGCTATTATTTCCGGCGCCTCTTATATTTTAGGGGTGAAGCAGCCGGATCGGGAGAAAGTCTCTGCTTACGAATGTGGTTTTGATGCCTTCGGGGCTCCCGGCCGCCCCTTTTCAGTCCGATTTTTCTTAATTGGCATTTTGTTTTTAATTTTTGATTTGGAAATTTCTTTTCTTTTCCCCTGAAGTGTAATATATAATCAAATTTCTCCTTTTGGTTTTTGAACCATGGTAGTATTTTTGGCTATTCTCACCCTTGGCTTAATTTATGAATGAATAAAAGGTGGCTTGGAATGAGAGTAAAATGGGGCCACTCTCTCAAGCAATCCACCCTCTCCGAGGGTGGATTGCGAGGTAGGTAAGTTGTAAAGTGGAAGATAAAGTCCTATCCGCTATGAAAATGGCGGCGAGCCGAAGCGGAACGTCGAGGGGTGTTTCCCCCCCCCCCCGCGCAAAAAAAACCAACCAAATAAATGTGACACGTGTTATGGCTAGGCTTAGCTCCAAAAATCCCGAATGGCCTAAAAATCTATCCGAATAATCTCCAAAAACGTT
>JAOCZQ020508408.1:0-10459 GCA_025434785.2 Epizoanthus fatuus | reverse complement strand
ATACAAACATACATACATACATACATACATACATACATACATACATACAAACATACATACATACATTCATACATACATACATACATACATACATACATACGTACATACATACATACATACATACTGTATAGTTCTCCAGAAATAGTAACTAAAGAACGTGAAGCTAGAACGTACAAGAAGCAAACATGTCCAATATAAACTCCATAAACTGCAACTGTCAGTCTCCCAAAAGCGGAAAGCATGGTGGCCCCAGAACGAGGCTAGACTCGCATGACCGGAAGTATCGTTACAAAAATGTGGCCTACAATGTACATTTATCAACCACTTCAGCTCCAGAGATTTGTGAACTTGAAATAGTCACTAAATATCCTCAGGAATATATCAGATACAAGGTAAAAGGATGTAAACTAATATAAAGCGTGCAAGGAACTACATGTGAAGCTTTGTGGTGGAATTAATTAACAGATTGTAACATGCCTGAGGACTGTTTATCAACTTCATTCTTGTTTTGGTATGAAAGGGTTAATAATTACCAATGAATACAATCAAATCCACTCATGTATATGTAGGGGGCAGTAAACCCACAATATATACGAGCTGTACATACCACCGGGTAGTTTGTCTTTCTTGTAATCCTCAAGTTTGTCTGCCATTGCAGTTGCTGCTTGCTTTACCAGTGGGAAGAGGATGTCATCGTCCCAGTCATCATTGGCATACAGCCTGTCCTGCACTGGCTTGTAGCTGCTCTCCAAGGGATGGTTTAGCTTCTTGTTGCCTGCATAGAGTTGTGGCTCAGAGTGGAAGACTTGAGTGTCTCTGACCTTGATTGCCTGAGGATTCTCAATTAATGATTTCAGGAAGTTCAAGAGTTCAAGATAATGACAATTCATGGCAAGGTATGTCTTACTAAGTTCTTTCGACTTCAGTAACATCATCAGGTCTGCATATATCGTGTCAAAGAACAAGCCATTTAATTTAAGTGCTGCGAGTTCTTTTGGTCTTTCAAGTTTTGTCTGAACACTGAGTTCAAGTTTGTTTAGTTTCTTGATCAAAGACAATTCTTTCATGAAGTCCTTTCCAGCTTTTACAAGGAACAGTATTCTTCCAGCATTTCTAGCACTGACATAGTATCGGCTCCCCACCTGTCTTTCTAATTTTGTTCCAATTGCATACTATCTGTATTCTCGGCTGCTTTCAGGAGATGTTCTTTACATTTCTGGACTCCACAGGCATATCCAGGTGCCCCCAGTGCCCCCAAAAGCTTGCAGAACTCATGTACAAAGCGATTTGGATCTACAGACTTGCTTACCTCCTCAGGATCATCTTCCTCGTCACTTTCATTCAAAGCATCGTCACCATTTACTGCATGCTACTTGACGAACTTTGTAGTTGCAGTATCTTGAGCTGCCTTCAAGTTGACGCCACAATGCATGCCACAGAATGCTTGAATCAGGGGTGTGGTTTCTGTGTTTGGTTGGCCAAATGTTTCTTTGTCTCTTACTTTGGCCGCTGCACTAAGTTTGTTAAATTTGTCCATGACTGAAGCTTTGATTTGTTGATACCCAGGAATGTCTAGTTCTTTCGCCATTTCCCTGAGGATACATGCATACAATGATTGTGATTACAAAATAATATATGAAGTGAGTGATCTTCAAGGAATGGGCCTCTGGGCCAAATCAAATCAATTTTTGAATGGTTTTTGAACTGGATCCTATTTACATAATCCTAAATCAGTCAGGAATCAGCTGAATAAGTAACCTTTGCATTTTTTATTAGTAGATTTGGTCCAGTTACATGTATTGAAAAAGTTGACAAGTTACCCAGTGGATAAAGGCAAAACTATTTATTATCAATAAAAAGGGATATTAGCCACAGGACACTGATTTATCCATTCAGTAGATAAGAAGTTATGTAGGAACATTTAAAAAATAAAATGTTTGCTCGATTTAAGAAAATCTTCTCGTCCCCATGGAAACATGAGCCAAAATGCTTATATTACAGAACCACATGCAAACAGCATACAATTTACTGTGTGATGTGCCAAACTGTGGACAGATTTAATTTATATACTTCAAGGTTTTTCATATTTAGTTTGTGGTTACTACATGTATTAGCCAATCAGCAAATCACGATTGAGGAATTAATTGTTTCATTTAAACTCCGATCATTTGCCTGTCGATGGTTGAGCCGATTAAGACAAGAACAGCACATTTGACTGAATTGACTTGATGTATAAATAAATAAGTTTTTCCACAGTTTGGCGAGTTGCGCTGTATATCTAAGTTGTACAAGTTAGTCTTAAGTAGAATTACAATAATTATACCAATAATAACAGAGTAAGAATGTTGAGTAGTAAACACAGCAAAATCATTGTCAAACATTTAGTAGTAATAAATATATACTACCCACTGTAACAATGCAGATGACAAAGAGAGTAGTACAGTCATGTAACATTATAAATTAATATTAAGCCCTCCTACCTAAAATAAGCCCAAACATTCCAGATACAAAAGATACATCCAAATCCATATTATAGGAAGTTATACATATAATGACATTATGATGTCTTACCTTAATTTTCTGATCTCATGGTCAATTTCCTTAAACAGGGAGTCTGCCGATCCATCTGGAACCTCATGAAGCCACATCACCATCCCATTCAAGGCCATTGACTTTGACTTGATTCAAGGTGGTACCATCACTATTCAAGTCCCAGTGGTCTGCTTCAGCCAGCTTGTAGGCCTTGTGCGTTTGGCTCACTGATGGCATTTCATGTGCTCTCATGACATTCGCTAGACTTGTTGAAGGAAGCTCAATTGATTGTGCATTTATAATACCAAAATGTTCAAGAATTAACTTAATTGATGGTCCAATTTTAGAAGGGGATATTCCATCAGCTAGAAGATGATAATACAATGTTCTAATGGAATACACTTTCCCGTTTTTCGTTTCTGGTACATCAGTTAATGATCTGACAATTGACTCGATTTCCTCTTCTCTATCTGCAATTTCTAATGCAAGATGGTCACTGTTTTCCTTCATGGATTTTATCCATTTCTCTTTAGCTTGTAGCTTTGCTTTCATTTCTCCAAGTTCTTTAATAACACTATCCATCTCCTTTTGACTAAATTCTTTCTCCTTCTCATGGGACTTCTTTGCTGCTCGTTTTGATTCGATAATCTTCACTTTTTGAGAAGTTATTTTTAAAACTCTCTCATTGGATAGTGTGATTTCTAATTTTAGATTTAGTTTGTCTACTTGTTCTGATGTTTCTTTAAATTGTTTTCTCACATTATGAATCCGAGCTTTATTTCTCTGGTCTCGCGGCGCCTGTCAATGTTAATCTTAGCATAATGTTTGTCTTCCACCTCATCATTCTGTGTGGTTCTGAGGTGGTATTTGACCTTGTCATCCAATTCAGTTTTTCCTGACAACGCGGTATGCTGACCCAGCTGAACCACACGATTTCTCAAGCCACTGATCAATCCGACGAGTAGTTCACTAGATTCTCTGGTTGTTAACTTTATGTCACAATTGGACATTGTCTGAAAGAGTTCAACATAAAAGCCATGTTTTGGTATGCACTTTAATTTAAATGTTTCACTTCTGGATTTCATCATCTGTCTGAGCTTGTAATCTATTAACCCAGCTTCTCTCATGTACCTGTATTTGGTAGATTGTGCCCCAGTTCCTCCTGTGTGAGTGAATTATGCAGATTGATATACATTGGGAAATGATTGCAAAAAACCTAATTTAAGAAAACATCGGTCTCAGTCCCAGGGGGTCCTCTCCATTACTTGTGGTGGGGGATGTGCTCCTGGGTCCTCACAACCCTTACGTCATTGTTTACATTGTGCTTCATTACCATAAATGCAACTTCAGGCTTCAGCCAAATGAAGTCCATAGATCGAAAGAGTAAGTCACAGTTAATAGTCACCGAAAATGTGAGCGCGATATGCTGAATACCTTTTGAGGAATGGGTGTTTAAAATCTTCAAAATTTACAGAGAATGTATGGCCTGGAGTTTTCAGAGACTCATTCCTGAAAAAAGTATTCACTATTTTGCGCCCAAATTTTCGGTGACTACCAACTGTGACATATTCTTTCGACCTGTGGACTTCGTTTGTCTGAAGGTTGAAGTTGGATTTATGCTGATGAAGCAAAATGTAAACAGTGACGTCATGTGAAACTGATCCTCCCACAGGGGAAGTTTATTTTTGTTTTCTTGGAATTTCAGGTCGTGGCCGGCTTGGAAATCCACCAAGAGTAATATCATAACTAAAATTATGTGTTATATTAAAGACAAAAGCCGATCTTTGTTATTGATATTGAAGGGCATACATTTCACTTTCTTATCCAAAAGAAACGAGATATCTGAAGTTGAAACCAGGCCACGGTATAACTCACTATACTCCAAACCAACAAAAAAGTGAATTTCATAAATAGCAGATTTGCATTGATCAGTCGAAGTTCGTACACAACTGAATCTGTTTTGATTCCAAATTTCTGCAAACTAGTCTAGTGTCTACAGATACATTATATAAGCATCGACTAAAACATTACTAGCAAGGAGAGGGTGGATACATACATTTAATTCTAACTAGGAATAAAGTATCATAAGGCGCTAGTAGTGAAGCAACGAAGCAATAAAGCCGTACAAATACTGAACCATCATAAGACTACAGCTAGAGAAACTGGGAAATACTATACTGATGAATCACCTTCGTCACGCGAGTACACGTGAACAGCTTTGCTCCACGGACCATTTCCTTTTATGGTAAATCCACATATCTGCACACCGTATCTCGTTCCAGGCTGCAAGCTGGTTATATTTATAGTCAGAACACTTGCATCCCAGATAGTGTTATTCCCGACCAGTTCACCAGTATCGGCAGAGTATGACAAAACCCGGTAACCTAGCAACACGCCGTTAGTATGATCACGTGGTATTGGCCGCCATTGGACTGATATGGTTGTGATATTGGTCCCATGCGCTGATACGTCGGACGGAGGTTGATCAGGTGCTAGATAGAGATAACGAAGAACAGTGGAGAAAATGAAATGAACAAGACATGAAAAATAATGTGGTAGACTACAGTAACAGAAATTGCATAGAAACAGGAATCAAAGGCGGTAACAGGCAACCACAACCACAACCATGCAACAACCACAACCATGCAACAACAACCACAACCACAACCATGCAACAACAACAACATAAGATAGCAATGAGTGAAAAAGAAAATCAAGAATTGAGTATTGAGAAGAGTTAAATGGAATAAAATGTCGCACCCAGGAATCTGAAATGCGTAGCATGGTAGAGAAATTGAATGCAACAATACTTACTGTCTTGGTCAGTAGAACAGAGATTTCCATCACTAAAGAGTCCGTTTCCTTTGGACGTGAATGCCGCAATAGTGACGTTATAAACCCAAAACTTCTTCAAACCAGTTATGATTAGTGACGTATTTCGGGAAATAACAGTTTGGCTACCATCTCCTTGTACTTCCCGGGCAATTACACGGTAACCCAGACGGATGCCAAACACGTGGTTAATGGGGATCGGTTGCCAGGTAACGGTGATACTGGTAGAGCTGGTGTTTTGTGTTGTCACATTCTGAGGTGCTTGGTCTGGAACTGAAGGAAACTTTGAGTTAGAAAACTTTAAAATTTGATTCTTATTAAATTAAACTGTGATATTAATGTTATAGAAAACAAAAAAAATCATATGATAATGCATTAATGGTGAGCTTTCGTTTGAGTGGTAACTGATTTTGCCGTTCTATTGAAAAGTTATGACGCGTTACTCTGATTTGAACACGGGCTTTAGAAAACGTTGGTTAATTCTGAGAATGACCTCCAAATCTCAACAGTCTGTCGTGGTGAGTCCTAGAAGTCGTACTTCTTACATATACCTTCTCTACAGGCCATTATATCCGATCGCTGCAGCCATAATTTGTTTGTTTATATCGTTCGCCATTTTTTCCAGCTTCCAAGTGAGGTGGCATAGATCCCATTCTCTCCCGCGCTGCGCGGCCGAGTTTGATGATGTAATCAGTATCAAAAGAAACGAACAACATAAACAAAGTATGGCTGCAGCAGCCGGATAAAATAGCTTGTAGAGGAGGTATATGTGGGTAGAACGACTTCCAGGACACGCCACAACGGACTGTTAACGTTTGAAGACCATTCTTGGCATTAACCAACCTTCGAAACAGCTGTGGTTTGAACGACGCTCTCAGGACTCCAAGGGTGAGCGCATAGGACTGTGGTCAGATCTAAACTTTAACCAAGGCAAAATCAACAAGCTGCGAAAGGTAATAATTACTAGGTGGGTCCGGCCGGGGGCATGCTCACAGAAAATGTTGAAAACCCAGGTTCTCGTAAATGAGCAAAACGTTAGGTCTTAATGATCTATTTTAAATGACTTTTAAGGATTTAGAGACTGAGAAATTTTACCAGAGGCAATGGCCTGGTCTGGCTCATGGTAGCTACTACAAACATGCATTCTCTGACATGACAAGGCTTTGTACTAGAAGTGCCTCAGTAACAAGTCTGCCAACTTCCTCCCATCTCAAGTGAGAAACTCTAGCAGGTTTCGTATACAAAGTGAATCGACTTTTCCTATAGAAATTTGGACTTCCTAGTAAGCCTGACTCCCTCAATATGTTATACTTATGCAGTTAGATCACGCCTTTCCAATTTTCATTTTTTTTTCAATTTTCCCTTACCAGGTAGGATCTCAGTTCTTTAAAGTTTTCAATTTTTTTCCTTCAATTTTATCCTTAAGATCTAAGATTTACTACAATATAAATACTTCATTGTCATCATAAATGTTTATATAATACATTAATCCATAACAAAAGTTATACAATAATGTTAATTTCATATAATGCAACCTTTGTTGTATAATGCGATTGGAGTTTTCTACTTTTTTCACTAAACCCTCCTGATGAAGAGATCCTTCCCGAAAAGAAAGTATTGCCCCTCGAGCACGAAAGAATCGTTGTATTTACCATCTTCATCTGTCCAGGCAGTGACAGGCTCGCTCCAGACTCCTCCCTCCACAGTGAACGCACGGACTTGCACACCATAGGCGGTGAATCTCTCCAGAGCATTTAACAATAAGTTGTTGGCACTGGGACCACGTGACAGGATCTTTGCTGGGGGTCCAGTAGTGTTTGTGGGCAATACTTTCCAATATACAACATTATATCCACGGAGAATGCCGTTTAAGTACCGCTGGTTGGAAGATACCAGAGACCACTGTACCAGTAGACTTGTGGAACTTGTATTGTACACCGATATATTTTGGGGTGGGGCACTGGGCGCTAGAAAGTGTGACAATATATATGTTAAGGGTAAGCAGAGTAGAAACCACAATATTATGGATATTTTCAAACTGTTTCTCTAACATTTTTTAACTTTTGTTATTGTCTTGAAAAATTAAAACTTATTTTCATCTTTCTTTTAAAGAAATGGAACGGATTTTACATAAAATTCTTCCTCACAAATAACTGTTTCAAAAATCAGATTGGTGTTTAGATTTGCTGTTGGCTTTGTAAATGGAACGTCCAACAGAAGTAAGTCCCATACATTTGCTGTAATTGTTCTCAAGTTTGCCCCATTTTTCAAGATGGCGGAAGATACCGTGAAAAGGTCTATTACTGAAGGTAAGTAAATATCTAAACCTGAATCAGTTTAGCGTTAATCTCGGTAGAGGTACATTGGTTAACACTTTTATTAAAATTCATTCATCTTGCGAGCACATGGCTGCGATTTCCGTCAGTCCAGCACCCGAATTTTTATATTATAAGTGCTTTATCCTTTATAACGTTTATGTTATTTAAATTTTGTTGCTCTTTTGTGTATCACAAGTTGTAATTATTGAAATAATTCATATAGCCGGATGTATAGACAATTATCTCAGTTGTTTGAAAAACGTTTTGCAAATTTTCTAAAGCGACGTCGGACCAATCTGTATATGCATGTGTCTAGACATTCAGGTCGTCTGGATTCTGCGAAGCTTTGTACGCAAAATGCTGTGCTGTCTCATATCGGAAGTTTGGTACTTTTTCCCTTTTTTTGTTGGTTTACAACAATTATTGGAGTTTGGGAGGTGTTCCGGGTATTTTGGGAAGTGTTCCGGGTATTTTTTAAGGTGTTCCGGGTTTTCTATAAGTGTTCCGGGCCGTTCCGGGGGTGTTCCTGGTTTTCTATAAGTGTTCCGGGCCGTTCCGGGGGTGTTCCGGGTTTTCTATAAGTATTCCGGGCCGTTCCGGGGGTGTTCCGGGTTTTCTATAAGTGTTCCGGGGTGTTCCGGCGTTCCGGTGTTCCACCGTTCCTGGAATTACTACATGCCGTTTGTTTAAGTGACAGTTGACAGTCAACTAACAATGTATGCACTCTAAAGGTTATTCCAGAAACAATCCACCACCCCCCCTCACAGAAGATCCTCCTCCCCTCCCACCTGGATTTCCCATTTGCCATCTGTGGGGGGAGTGTGGATTTGTTCTGTAATAGCCCATTGCACAATGTGGGTTTTCAAACTGACAATCAGAAAAGCTTATTAAGATTTTTGTTCATATGATCAAAATGTGTAATTGCTGGTGCAATTGTCAGTGGCAATCATGACAACTTCAAATTTGAACCTTTTTGGTTTTCTTTGGGAAAATACATGTATAACCCAGAATTCTGTAACTTCCATACTGGAGAGGTTATGGTTACTGTATTTTCTCAATTAAGTGCCCTCCCTCCATTAAGCATCCCCTGATTTAGATAAGGGTCCTTTCGAGTACATGTAAGTACCCCCTTTCAACGGTAATTATATAATGAGCTTATAGCCTCATTGGATTATTAATTAGTTTAGAGGGTGAGATGTTACAAGTGCATTATCACTGTATCCCTTTGCATCCTCTGAGGCCCAGGGATGGTCCATTGGGGTGAGAAAAAATTTGCCCGACAGACTGCTCCTGGGTCTCTGAGGATGATCCCTTTGGCAAGCTTGTTCTATTCATTAGATACCGTAAAGCTAAATTTATAATGCATAATTTTACACATATTTTTATGTTTTGATTCTATTTCTATATATAATTATATGTAAAATTACATAATTTTGTTGTTAGCACATTGACTTTTTTATATTATGTGCAATAAGAACATTAATTTTATATGTATCATTGGTATTACTGTAAGTTACTCAAGGCTGTGCCCAAGTCAATGTTTGTGTATCATTGGTATTACTGTAAGTTACTCAAGGCTGTGCCCAGAGTCAATGTTAGGTATGAAAAGGTGAAAGCTACTGGGATTAAGACAGTAACAAATGCACTGGCCTAAATAACATGTTTGAATTAGTAAAAGAGATAAATGAATTGTTAAATTATCCCCAACCGATTTGTAAGAAAAGTATTGATGTCGAGAGCAAGAATAATTTTATTTACCTGGTGAAGCTAAATGGAAGTTACTTCAAGTTGATATATGAAGTTGCATCCAAATTTGCACAAGCTCACATTTGTTGCATAATAATCTTTATGACCACAAGACATAGTGAAAAAATCAAAATTTTCTAGATGAATTGTTTGTTATTAAGGCAAGGATGATTTTCTTTAGCTGGTGAAAGCAGACAGTTCACTTGGAGCACTCTTCGGCGTTTGAAGGTACAGATGGAGCACTTCCACCATTCAGCGAGTATAGGGAATGCGAGGAGTATATGCAACAGTACAGTGGCAATTGACAGATAATACATACCTCTTATTTGCCTCTAAGTCACTTCAAGTTTGACACAAAGTTGCATTCAAATTTGCACAAGCTCACATTTGTTGCATGTACCATGTTCACAAGATGATGCTTGCAAGTTAATTCTCAAATACATAACTAGATAATTGTGGCAACTTGCAGGAGCTTGACTGTCAGTGCTCGTTTGATGGGAGCTTAATAACATTATTTATATTTCAGTTCCCAATCCTCTGCTTGACTGTACATGTGTGCTCATTTGACAGGGGCTTAATAACCGCATTGTATTTCAGTGCCCTTGCTTGACTCAGTATGCTCACTTGACAGGGGATTAATAACGTTATATTTCAGTGCCCCTTCTTGCTGGAAGATACAGTTTCCTTCAAGTTATTGGACAAGGCCAGTCAGCAATTCTGATTGCTGCAGAGGTATGATATAAGTTTATTGCTTATTGGAGTAATACTTATAAAGTGTGAAATTGAGTGAGCTTACAAACTGTGACACAGGAGGTCCCAGGCTGACATAAAATGGCTGTTCTAAAAAATAGAATTTTCTATGTCAACATGTAGACCAAATGTTGATGAAGAGCTATTAATAGTGTTCAAAATGTCAGCTAATTATTAATCTTCCACATTCACAGTGCAAGACATAGTACACAAGAGATCGCTTTACAAAGAGACTGCAGTGTACGTTTTTACTAAGGGTGTAACCATATAATTATCGAACT
>JAOCZQ020507368.1:0-10459 GCA_025434785.2 Epizoanthus fatuus | reverse complement strand
CGATACTAAACGATACGATACGATACAACACAATACAATACAATATAATACAATGCGATACGATACGATACGATACGATACAATACAATACAATACAATACAATGCAATGCAATGCAATGCAATGCAATACAATACAATACAATACAAAACAATGCAATGCAATGCGATGCGATGCGATGCGATGCGATACGATACGATACGATACGATACGATACGATACGATACGATACGATACGATACAATACAATACAATAGGTTTATTAGCCATCCCCGAGGGGCTTTTCAGGTCTAATTTACAATAAGTATCAACAACATATAACTATATACTACTGCTAATACTACAAAAAATGCCAATTTCTAATTTACAATAATATGCTAATTACTAATTATTATAAGATTACAAATATGAAAACATAATAAAAGCTGTAATAATCAAGAAAAGGGGGACGATGCAACTAGTGAGAGGGAATAGTTAAAGCTTAGGAATCAATCTGAGTAGTAAATGAAATCACTCGAATATATGTGCTATTTATCTAACCAAGTTTGTAATAGGTGTTTCTTAAGTGTGGATTTGAAGTTGTTGACTGACTTAGCATTTTAAGTTTGTCTGGAAGTGAGTTCCACAGCGTTGTAGCTCTGTACACGAAAGAGCGCTGTGCCAAACGTGTTCTAAAGAGAGGTATTTGAAGTTTACTGTAGTTGCAAGTGTTGCAGTCATGCACTGCAGATTGCTTTGTAAACATGGAGGTCAAGTAACTTGGTGCCAGGTTGTTTATAAATGCATTTGAACATCAGTACAGCATCTCTAAGATAATTATAGAAGATCTGACATAGGTAGGAACCTGAGTTATTGAAGCGAAGACATGATATGTTCAAATTTCTTCTTTCCAGTAAGTAAGCGGGCCGCAAAGTTTTGCACCAGTTGTAACTTTGCAATATTCGACTTACTAGTGCCGGACCAGACTGACGAGCAATAAAATAACTTAGTAAAGACAAGAGAGTTAATCATTATTAGTAAGGTTGAGTTGTCTACCAAGTGGCGGATCCTGTTAATCATACATAGTTTACCCATTAGATTTGAAACTAGGTTACTAGTATGAACATTAAAGGAAAGTTGGCTATCCAAATGCACGCCGAGGTCTTTAACAGAGTTTACAACTGGGAGTTCTTTACCGAGGAACGTGATAGGTGGGATACTGATACGCCTGAGCATTTGGGCGGACCCGAATACACAAAACTTTGTTTTGTCAGGGTTTATCAGTAGATAATTTGCACAGCACCAAGAGGCAACTCGAAGAAGGTCAATCTTTAGGTTCTCAAGGGCAGGAGCTACTTCCTTGCTCGAAAAGGAAATATAGAGCTTTGAGTCATCTACAAATGATTCAATCTTGCTGTTGGTACAGATGGATGATAGCTCGTTGATATATAAGTTGAACAATAGTGGTCCCAGGATAGACCCTTGGGGTACTCCGTGTTTAACTTCAAGTGGACAAGACAACGAGTTATGTATGCGGACACTCTGTTTCCTTCCGGTGAGATAGCTTGAAAACCACTTTAGGGCATCGGCAGAAGTGCCAAGCCTGCGGAGTTTCTCCAGTAAGATCTTGTGATTTATACTGTCAAAAGCTTTACTCAGATCCAAAAGAATAACAGCGGTGACTCTTCCCTCATCCACAGCTTTGTACAAGTTGTTGGTAAATAAAACCCCAAGAGTTTCCGTGGAGTGGAATTTCTTATTGCCGCTCTGATGGACAGAGAGCAAGTTATTTTGAGCAAGATAACGAGTGAATTGCTCATGCACAATGCGCTCAGCAACTTTGGATAGTACTGGTAGTAGGGATATTGGGCGATTGTTGCTGGCAATTTCGTGGTCTCCCTCTTTAGGAAGAGGGGTCACCTCTGCTGATTTCCATGGTGTAGGAAAATAACCTTCTGTTAGCGAACTGTTGATCATCTCAGTTACGCTGGGGAGTATGTGTGGTAGACAGGTCTTAATAATCCTCATAGAAACTTTATCGTAACCAGGTGATTTGTTTGATGGCATTTTGGCGATTGTATCCCTCACTTGGGATGTCGAGACACATTGAAAGGAAAAGTTCCCAGTCATAACACTTTCAACAGACTGCTCGATAGGTGGTAAGTTGAAACGGTCTGCTAGCTGTGTTGCTTGTTTGGCAGCATTCTCGCCTACGGCGACAAAGAACTTGTTGAAATCATCAGCGACTTCCTTGCAGTCGCGGGAATAGTGTAGACGAGAGTTGTTGTTGGGAGATACTAAACGACGGACTGTTTTCCAGACGGATGTTTGGTTTCCTTTGTTAGAAGCTATTTCACTTCTCACGAACTTGGATTCTTCTTCTCTTATTTTATCTTTAACCTCTTGACGCAGGGTTTTATAAACTTGCCAGTCATTGGGATCCCGGGACTGGCGGGCACGTTTGTGTTGATTGTCCCTCTGTGCCATAAGCAACCGGACTTCAGGGGTGATAACTAATGATGGCTTATGCTTTATTCTGATTGTTCTCAAGGGAGCGTGATGGTCCAGCATATCAAGAAATAATTTATTGAAACAATCCACTTTGTCCTCCGTGTGATCGAAAAGACCTACAGTGTCCCAAGGGATATTGGCCATATCTTCGTTAAATGCATCATTGTCAAACTTTTTAAAGCTCCTAGTTGTTATTTCGACAGGTTTTGGTTTTGGAGATTTCAGATTAAGTACACAGAAAACTAGAAAATGATCGCTGATAGTAATAGGTAATACGCCACTACGTAGCACCAGATCTGGGTTTGAAGTTAACAAAATGTCTATCAATGTTTCAGAGGAGTGTGTGATCCTAGTTGGTTCTGATATGAGCTGAGTAAGGTTTAAGGAAGTACACAACTCCTTTAGGGCGCGAGAATCAGGAGTGTCTGCAAGTAGGTTGCAGTTTGAATCAGCAGCTACAAAGATATCTTTCCGAAGCATCAGGGCGTGAGTGGCCAATGATGGCCAATGAGGGTCAACGATGGTTAATGATGGCCAATGATATTGAATGATGGCAAATGATGGTGAACGATGGCTAATGATGGATAGTGGTGGCTGAGATGGTTAATAATGGCTAATGATGGTGAATGATGGTGATGGTTAATGATGACTAAGGAGGGTGAATGATGGCAAATGATGGCAAATGATGGCTAATTATGGCTTTTGAAGGCAAATGATGCCTAATGATGGTGAGTGATGGCTAATGAAGGCTAATTACGATTAATGATGTCTATTGATGGCTATTGATGGTGAGTGATGGTGATGGTTGATAATGGCTAATGATGGTGAGTGATGGTGAATGAAGGTGATGGTTAATGATGGCTAATGAGGGTATTTGATCATGAATGATGGCTAATCATGTGTAATGAGGGAGAATGATGGTCAATGATGGCTAATGATGGCTAATTATGGGGAATGAAGGCCAATGATGGCAAATTATGGCAAATGATGATCAAGGATGGCTAATGATAGCTAATGATGGCTAATGATGGCAAATGATAATGCAAGATGGCTAATGATGGCTAATGATGGCTAAGGATGGCTAATGATGACTAATGATGGCTAACAATGGCTAATGATGGTGAGTGATGGTAAGTGATGGTGAGTGATTGGCAAGTGATGGTCGATATTTTTCATTCGTATATAGTCTACATGCCATAATTTGCTAATTAACTTGCTAACATTACAAAACCGTATCGGACAAAACTGGGCTTTAAGGGACGAACCATTATTTTTCTGGAGGGGGGTATGAGAAATTTCCAAATGCAAACAATTTTTTTCTGTGTTTATTCCCATGCAAACAATTTTTTTTGAAGAGAATGTTGCTTCAAACAATTTTTTTTTTGGAAAATTTGTTAGCTGGATTAGTAATTTTGCTACTGGTCCTACTGCCACTGATTTTGTGATTTTGCTACTTTAGTCGCACTGCTTTTACGTACTTATCCTCATGTACTTACTTTCATGTTTCTGCTGCAGCATTTCCAGCCCTTTTCTGCTGCCTTCTCATCTCTACCTTCAGTTTTAGTTCCACCTGTCGCCTAGCTTCCTTGTAAACTTCTTCCTTTAGATCCACTCCCACATACTGTTCTACTAGCGATTCTACTCCAGCAAGAACCTTTTCCATGGTGTTATTTCTGTCCATCGGTATCAACGTGTAAGTACCGTCGTCATTGACCACTTTCTCACGCGCAAGTTCTGGTTTTCCGCAACGTTCAAGAAGTTTATGAAGCTGTGCTCGAGGACAAAAATCGTCTACTTCTCTTGCCTCACTCATAACATTTACTTTGCTCAATGAATAGTTTTCGGTGAAATCTCCATTTCCTATTCTCTGAGATGAAACATAGTGAAATGCGCCAGAGCAAGCTGATTCATCACTATAGTCTGGTACTGGAGCATTCACTCGTTTAACACAAGTATCACTCCATCCATCTGCATTTAATGTTTTCGAGTTCTCCACATATGCATGGAAATGACACTTATTTCCATCTCTTTCGCATGCATTGCGTATGCCTTCGACTCCACCGTCATAAATGCGATAATGTTCCTCAAAGAACTTCTGTTGGTACTTGAAGTAAGCACTTCCAGGACAGGCATTAAGGGCTCTGTTTGATGATTTCTGCGCTGTGTGGCACTTATCCATATAATCATGGTCAAAGAAGAAGCCATCCCACGGGTTGGAGTTGGGTACTCTAGCATGTATGTTTGTTCCCATACATGGCTTCCCGTTGTACAGAGATGCAACTGACTTGCTGCATTCATTTGCTTCGTTTTCCTCCTTCTTTTCTACCAGATGTTTCATTTCGTCTTTATTCATTGCCATTAATTCACCTGGTGAGACTAACGAAGTCAACGGAACTGAAGGAATTGGAACAGTGTGACCAGCCCCTGCATGTTCATTAAGAGATCTCATCACCTTCTCTGCGATATGTACCCTTGAATCTCCAGGACCATAATGAAGTCGTGCTTGCAGATCCAAGCTGTGAATCTGGAATGCTTCTGCCAGACGGATTTGTGACAGTTTCTCTTTGGTGCTCACTCCTGGCCCAGCATCAGATGTTTGAATTTCAATAGCACGATGCTTTGGAAGATTTAAAGAATCTAAGAACAGCCTGACTCGTCTTACACTTCCCTTCAAACGCGCATATCTTGTCTGAAGCATTTGGGTCGATTCTTCATCTCTAACACAGGTTTTCACAAACGTTCCCATTTCTTGGAGCTGAGTACGTAATTCAAGAAGAATTTTGATGGTGGAGTCACGGGTACTGCCATCTTCCATTGCAATGTTTTGAAGAACTTCTGTGACTGTATCGATCCTTGTCTTCAATGTTTCAAGTCTCAACTCTTCCCTCTCTCTGTGTTCATGTCCTTCTGTAATACGCTCGTAATCCTCCTGAATTGTCATGAGATCAAACTGTAGCAGAGAGTCACGAATGAAAATCATGTATCTAGCAGCCTCACCAGGCTCTGAAAACTCTTCACTATTCTCTTCAGCAAAATTATTGGGCAATTCGTGTTCTTCTCTGAACAACAAACGCGAAGTGTACAAATCATTTGCCCAATTTGTTGAATTAGATGGATAGCAAATTTTCGGTTTGCAAGTAACTGAAACGCTAACATCACCGGGAACGTACTTGTCATGTCCATTGTGTTCAGTTTCGGTCTGCTCGTTCACCATCAAAATAACACCAGGTGCCACATATCCACTGGTTGTCGGATAGTCAGAGGAGGGAAGTTCAAACTTCAAATTCTCTTGTGTCAGCTGCACAGGCGCATGCAAAGGTCTCGAAAAGCCCTCAGATGTCCCACAACGTAGATAACATTTATCGTCCATGGCTATACGCAGCACACGACCTCGATGTACTGAATTTGTCGCAAATGCAAGCCTTGTATAATTCTTGATAAAAGCTCTGTTGTAGTGCACATTAATGTGGCGATTACAATCTTTCTTTTGACTTCGTGTGAATGACCATAAATTGCTCCCTCTGTGTTGCTTTGCTTGAATCGATCGCCTGTTACAAGGTTTACCAAATGCTCGCACGGTTTCTTTGGACTTAATCAACCTCTTGCAATTGCGTTTCAAATAACGATTTGCAATTCGCAGCATCTCTCTGCCTTGGATGCGCTGTGTGGTCTCATCAAGGTATGCCGTTCCTTCTTCACCATGACGACGCCTATGGGCTTTAGAATTCTCTGCAAGCACATCGAATATTGCCTTTTCAGCTCCTCTGTCAATAAGATAAGTCCCCCTTTTCTTTCCCTTTTGACTCAATAATTCGCTTTTCCATTCTCTAAATTTTCTGTACTTGTACTGCTTTCGAAGACCGGACGAGTCTTTTTTCAAAGACTCAAGCTTTTGTTTCTTGTTTGTTATTTCCATTTCGTAATCTTCAACCGCATCTTCGGATAGGCGTTTCCGTTTCTTGTCGAGAAGAGCTGTCTTGGTTTCGATTGATTTCTCTAATCGCAATAACGTGTCCTGTTCATGCCTGACTGCGTCACTCTCAATCTCTGCCAACTTATCGGGCACCGACCATAACAAATTGTCCACCTGAGCATGTACACTTGTCATAAAATCAGGGTGAAGACCGAGGTAGGTTTTTAGCCCTGTATGACTAAAAATTGTGTCTAAAACATAGAGGACCAGATATCTGTCTTTATTCGTGGATGCTAAAGACAACAAATTTTGAAACACTGGAGCCAAACTTTTCAGTCGTTCATTAAGAATCGCAGGCTGTAACTCTGTCGCAACTGAATCCATTGCATCTTGAAGTCCCATACATAAATAATCGCTTACGCCGCTTTCTATCAACATAACAAATGTCTGCGATCCTGCTGATAACAATATAACCGGAAGTCCGTTGCGACCAAGAATTTTGTCCTTGAAAGTTTGCTTCGCGTTACGGAGCTGAGACTCGGAAAGAACTGTTGTATCTTTGATGTAAGCTGAATAGTAAAGGAAGCATTCTTCAAAGGGCATAACTTTTCTTGTTTGAAGCTCACTCAGCAAAGAAGATATGGCTTTCAACGATGTCACAGATTTCTGACCTTCATTCTGAATGCCCTCGATAGTTCTGATTTCAATTGATTCATGGCACTTCTCGATTGACTGGCAATTCAATGATCGTTCTATCTGAACCTGATGTTTTCCCTGCAAATTTCCATCGCTGTTCACTTTGCGGAGATTTCTAAATTCCTTTCTACGATCATTAAAATTTGAAGCAGTTTGCTTCTGCATTCGGTCCGCCATTTTTCTGTCACTCGTTGTCACAACATGAGGTTGTTTCGAAAAGTTGCGAAGGCATTGGGTCGAGTCAGCCGCTGACCATTATTATATGTATTATGCGAGCCAGCGAGCGGTCCCTGGACTTGTCTTTGTTTCTTCAACATGGCGGCAAGCAGTAGCATCGATCGTAGTTGTGGAAACGGCGAAAAAAAGGCTTTTCTCGAATTTCTGTCCAGAGCAAATCTTACAGCATTTGAGAAGCAATTTATAAATGAAGGCGTAGAAAGAATGTCAGATATACAAGATCTTACGGAAGATGTTTTGGTTGGCTTTGGCATGTCAAAAACCCAGATAAGTCGCATGCACAGGATGTACAAAGAAACGCTGGACCAGAAGCAGGACAAGGGACGGAGTGACACTCCAACTAAACCGAAACCACAAGAAGTTGAAGGCAAATTGAATGTTTTTGTGCCTTTTAATTATTTTACAAACTCAACTGGAGGAGACATCATTCGGGTATCACGGCAAACACTCCAGAAGCGTTACTCGAATCTGTGGTACCCAAAACCAAACTCACTGAAGCATAAACTAAACAACAGTTTCATATTACCCATGTGCTGTGAGAGAGAGCGTGAGTTTCGCAACCTGCGTGCCATGGAAGACTGGGCAAGAAAGGAAAGAGAAAGAAGAATATCAATCCTAATGAGTGTTCACGCCTATGATTCTACTTTGGCGAAAGAATCACAGTACAACAAGAGCAAATGCGTGAATTGGTTATTGTCCCAATTGAAGGAGAATTACCCCAAGATTTCAAGCCTTAAGGCAGATGACGAGACTTTCTCAACAAAGACAGGACATTCTGTTCTCTTGTATCATGATGAACTGCAGGGAATTGAAAAACTCTTGTCGGGAAAATTGCAAGACGCCGAAAGAGGCTTAAATGAAACAAGAGACAAGGCTCTCAAAGTGAAATCAGGCTATAAAGAACAACACCAGTGGTATTCGGAGGTACTACCAAAGATACGCCAACTTGTGGAAGTGGTTGAGTCTGATGTAAATCGCATTAACAGCCTCAGAGTGACGGCGGAGGAGAAATGTAGTGGCTTGCATTTTGCAGAAAATATTGTTAAAAGAAAGAGACAGAAAAATTCTGCAAAAGAGAGAAGGCAATCGACCAAGCGAAGTAAGGGAGTTGCAGAAAACAACGTAGGGCCCAGTAAGCAAGCCAGACAACCATCGGAGCTTATCACAATTACTGACTGCCAAGATGATGCCCAGGCCCCCACTGATGAAACAACTACATGTGTAAACATTGACAGTGACAAAAACAGGAGTGATGCTGCCAGAGTTAGTGATGAAGATAGTGCTGATGAGCAAATATTTCAAAATTATTGGGAAGTTTACGATGAAGATCGATCAGACAGTAGCCCAGAAAGTGAAGATGCAGCCGAAGACGAACCACAATTTGAGCTCCCAATGATCGATTCTTTGCCAGACGATTCGGAAGAGGAGGAAGACAACATAGAATATATTTAAGCCATTTTAATTTAGAACTGCTATTCAAAAGAACTATGAGAAATACAATACATGCAGAGAAAGGTTCTGTTTAAAATTTTAACATTAGCTTTTATCTCAAACAGCAATAATTCTGGAAAACTCAGAAAATTTCCAGACTCCCAACAATGGAGGGTTATTATGTCACTGTCCACTCCTCCCGTCTTGATTTTTCAATTTGGATACGTTCCATTTGTTGTTTTTCCCCTTGTTTTATACTATTATAGATCCCCCCCCCCTTTGAAGTTTCTAATTTCCAGTGACCCTTTATTGGTTGATTATGGATATTTTTCTAGATTACAGATTTTTGTTGTTAATGTTATTAGTTGTGTATCAGTTGTTATACTCATTTGCACTGTATTGTTCCATTTGAATAACATTTGTGTATGAACACTTTAAGGAACGTTTGCAAAATTTTCATTTAGTATTGAATATGTAACACCTATACGTACTTGGCAGTTTTCACATGATTGTTTATAGTTCAAAGTTAGAATGGAGAAGCCTCTTTATAAAGAAACGAGATACTTTAAGGTTTTAAAATCTTGATGTTGTATATTTTAATATAGTGAAAGAAAAATGATATATATATATATGGTTAATATTTTACACATGAATTGAAATAGAACGGTATATTAACTAAAAACAACTTTGATTACATATCATAGTTTTGCTTTATAAATATTAGAATAAAAGGAACTATAATTAACATGAAAATTCCATAGAAATTAGAACAATCTACTACCTGAATAAACACAGGTAATATGACTGTATCACTGCATGGAATAGTGAATGTGAGTGATATAGACCTCTCACATCGGAGTTTTATACTACTGAAATTTCAAAATACTAAGCTTCTGAAAATTCTTGTATGCAAACAATTTATTTTTTCTTTGGATGGCTTCCAAACAATTTATTTTGATGATTTGAGCTCTGCAAACAATTTTTTTCGGAATTTCTCATACCCCCCCCCTCCAGAAAAATAATGGTTCGTCCCTAAGGGGGGGTGGAGGGGTCCCCAGAGAAACGTCAGATTGACGTTTCTCGTGGAACAAATCGATATCTGCGGCTTCCCTTAGTAAATAATCCAAACACAAATGCGGTATTAATTACCTGCAATGAGATAGCATGGAACAATTAAGTTGATGTAGTAATACATCACCAGTCGACGCAGCACCAGGGTAAAGGTGATGTCTGGAAAAGGTTCTGGGCAGCAGGCATAGGTAAGGACGTTTCGTTTACAGGGAAAGCCAATAAGTTCCCATTCACCACTGGCCTGGAACTTATTCAAGTCAGCAGAGTTATTCTCCGGGAGAACATTCACGACAGATCCATCGTATGTCCACGATCCAAATTTGAATACGCATGACTATAAAACAAGAGAAATAGGAATATGCTTTTCTTAGATATTAACATTAGAATACATAACCCCTTTTGCATAACATAACTGTCTAAGGTGGGCCATATGGATTCAATTGATGGACTTCCTTCTTTGATTTCGGGCTACCTGTTAGAGCTGGTCATTTGGTATGTACATATTCCACAGCTTGTTGCTTACTTTGTATGCACTAGTTATTTTAAACAAAAGTAGTTATTGTTGCTATGCTAATTTAGTTTGTTGCTGTTTTGTGTATATCAAGGTGGATTCGCTGGAAGC
>JAOCZQ020506329.1:0-10460 GCA_025434785.2 Epizoanthus fatuus | reverse complement strand
TGTAACACATCTGAAAATGTAACACATCTGAAAATCTAACACATCTGAAAAACTTACCACATCTGAAAAACGTAGCACATCTGAAAAACGTAACATATCTGAAAAACGTAACACATCTGTAGAAATGTACCACATCTCTCAAAAACGTACCACATAGATCTGAAAAATGTAACACATCTGAAAAACGTAACATATCTGAAAAACGTAACACATCTGTAGAAATGTACCACATCTGTCAAACACATACCACATCTGAAAAGTGTAATACATCTGAAAAACGTAACACATCAGAAGAAATGTACCACTTCTGAAGAAAAGGTACCACACCTGAAAAACATCTGAAAAATGTAAGTAACACATCTGAAAAACGTACCACATCTGAGAAACGTTCCTCATCTGAAAAACGTAACATATCTGAAAAACGTAACATATCTGAAAAACGTACTACATCTGAAAAATGTAACACATCTGAAAAAAACACATCTGCAAAATGTACCATCTGTGACGAAACGTTCCAAATCTGAAGAAATATACCACATCTGAGAAACGTACCACCTCTAAATAAACGTACACACATCTGAAGAACCGTATCACATCTGAAGAAACATAACACATCTGAAAAACGTACCACCTCTGAAGAAATGTTCCAAATCTGAAGAAACGTACCACATCTGAAGAAACGTACCACATCTGAAGAAACGTACCACGTCTGAAGAAACGTAAAATATCTTAAGAAACGTTCTAAATCTGAAGAAATATACCATCTTTGAAGAAACTGAAGAAACATCTGAAGAAACATCTGAAGAAACATCCCACTTCTGAGGAAACGTACCACATCTGAAGAAACATACCACATCTGAAGAAACGTAAAATATCTTAAGAAACGTTCTAAATCTGAAGAAACGTGTACACCACATCTGAGAAACATATGTGGCAAGTAAAATGACGCCTTGTCTGGTTGAGCAAGTGAATTGCAAACACTGCAGTGAAGTATTTAGTAAAAAGTTGATCCCATGGACATCTGCAAACCCGTGTTAATGAATGAGTTTGCTAAAATTAAATGCAATTCAACATACCTTGACCATCTCTGTAAGTGGAACAGGTCTGTAGTCCGTACAGTACAGGTCAGCGGAAAGCCACTGTGCGAGCATGTTGAGATTTGGCAGGGTAGCACTCATACCAACTATCTGAATGGCGGCTGGAACGTTCTCATTACTCGCGCAGTCTCCATGTTTGTTGTTGCCATGGTTGCTGTTGCCTTGGGAACCAGGACTGCTGCTAATATATCGAATCTTGGTAAGCAATAGCTCAAGCAGATATCCTCGGCCAGGATCCCCAATCATATGTAATTCATCAACAACGACAATTCCCAGTGTGGCAATTTTTCCTTCCTCCATGAGCCGGTTGACGAGGCTGTTTGCCTTCTCTATCGTGCACACAGCGATATCTACTGCTGAAAATCCTCCCGAAGGAGCATGGCTGCCCATGTACCCCTCAACTCGAGCACCGGCTTCCTGGAATAGACGCTGGAAGGAAATGGATGGAGATATGAGTTGGAATATGCTATTATTTTACCAATGATGTAACTTTGTTCTTGTTTCAGTTAACTGTGAGGGCAAAGTCTGAATAATTTGCTGAATTAATGAAAACAATATGGTGCAGTCATTACATTTTGTCCCCACAGTGGCCTGGAACAAGAACAAATTTACATTGGTAAGATATTGTATTGTACCCCTCCAAACAATTCACAAATCCAGTACCTTTCAAAGGTGACCTACATCTTACTTATAAATTATCTCCAGCCAAATGACAGATGTCTAACATGAATTTGAGACTGTGGCTGCAGTCAAGCCTGCTTAACAAGCCCAAACTAAGGGTGCTTTGCATTTGTTGGGTCTGGCCGGCCTGACCGGTCAGTTCCCAAATGGAACACGACAACTATCGGAACTGGTTCTGGCCCAACTGGCCCTTCTCATGGATTAAAGTCACTCAGGTCTCCTATTGTGGATGGCCAGGGCGCGGGAATTTTGTGACTTTTGGCTGGAGAAAATGATCGTGTACACCTTGACCTTTCCATTTACAATGGCCAGAACCAGTTCTCTCAGGCTGGCCAGACCCGGCAAATGGAAAGTGCCCTAAGATTTTATTTGTAATCATTTGGTAAATTAATGGTTATCTTACTAGAAAATGCTTTTAATTTACTTACATAGGAAATCCCCCATAGACCGTAGTCACATTGGGAGAACATTCACTATGACAATGGAAAATGCCCTTCTTCACACAAAAATACACCACTAGTCACAGCTTATAAACTAAACTTGGCCAAGAGCCATAGCACTGACTTCACTCTCTCCTTCTCAGAGGCTAGAACTGAGCCTGGAAGGAGAAAGAAAGGGCATGCAGGGGAGATAGAAAAGGCATGCAGGGAAAGATCACTTCCTCTTCCCATCATTCCCTGCATGCACAGTTCTTCATTTCTTTTCTTCTTTTCTCTTATTTATTTGGAGCCTCTGCAAAGGAAAGACCTAACTTGACAAAACATAACTTAAACATTTTGAGGAAGGAACCTAAATTACCCATCCCCACTCCACTAGATAATTTGTGGTGACAAGAAAAAGTGAACCTGGTACAGGTGAGACTAAAGGATGGGAAGGTGAAAATATAAAAATGTATACTGACCAAGTCAGCACATGCTGTTTATGGGGAGTGGTTTCTACGGTACACGTAGGGTTTATGATCATCAATATAAGGAGCACATACAGTTTCACCAATTTAGCATAATATGATATGACAATCTTGAATAGGTTCACAAATTGAACAAGAAGCTCCAGTATAAAAGGAATAGCCTCTCTTCTTTTCTAGTCTTCAAACTAAAAATTTTAAATTCAAGTACAAAACAAACTGTTGAGTTGAGTACAGAACCTGACAGCTTACAGTTATACACGTGCAGGGGATAATAGGTATCAAAGAAGTCCCATCAGTACTGGATACAGGGACAGCTGAAAGTGCAGTTGACATACATTTATGCAAACAACTGTCATGTGATGAAATTCCAATAGTCTGCCAAATGTTAAGATTGTAACTAGTTGGGATTCACTAAACGTTGTTAACCTTCAAATTGTGTTTCCTTTACCTTTCACACACGAAGCGATATTTTGGCAGCCACGACCTGCACCAACTAAACATCCTCCAAATTCTTACAGTATATTTTTGTTTGTTGCAACTTAACAGAAGTCAAGGAGACGTTGACACAAATCCCACATTTATCCCAGAAGACACTCATTGGGTTTTCAGATCCACCAAGGTTTATCTCAGATAGAATTAGCTATGATCTTAAGAAGGATCCAGTCTTATCCTTAAGTAACTGCCAAGATACTTGAACAAGGGTTTGTTGTACTGACACTGCCAATGGTAAATTACGAATATGGACAATATGTCAAACAACATTTTGAACTCGACATTTTGGAAACAAACAAGGACTCCAATTGTACCATCGAACATTTGTCACCTCTAAAATTCAATATTTCAAACACATGTTATACTGGTCCAGTAATTCAGAAAGACCTCGTTCTTGTAACTAAAACTCGCAGAAAATAATAACAACTGAAGCCTTAAGTAAATGTTTTAAAGATGAAAACACTGTACTTTGTCCATCTAATGTACTAGAGACAGTATCTAATATCGAATGGCTCAGTTTTCCGTGGAACCTAAACCTTAGACTTTCTTTCCCGAGGATTCATATCCCTACAAGAGACTGCAAGAACCTGCATCCCATTGTACACCTTGGAGATACTTTCTTGCCACAACATCCCTCAACCTCTCCACCAAACACAAAACCCAATGGACCAACATACTCACACACACACGACTAGCCCTATGCACCCTAATAAAACAACACCACGAAGAACAACTAGCACTACTCACAACCTACATTCAACAACACTGTGACTCCATCACACACAACACCAACAAACAACTAAGCCAACTCCTCATCACACAAACACTTAACAGAGCACTAACCACGTTCCAACAACACGAAGAACACCTCACAACAGAACAAACAACAGAGACAACAAAACAACCAACACCAGAACCCCACCCTACCCCCAAACCACAAGCCACAAGCACCCCATACAACACAAAACGCAAACAGGAACACAATACACACACCGGCACCAGCCAACCACCAAAAAAACGCAAACCCGACGGAACGCCCACCTCAACCACAAGCACAACACCAAACCCTCCACAACACTACCCACCCAACCCACACCAACACAACCGACAGACACACACCCAGACCTCCCATGTCCATCAACATACCCCCCTCTAACGAACAACTCTTCCGACAAGAACGAACACTACCCCCAAACCAAACAACATACACACATCCCAACAACCAAAACCGATACAAATCTCCAAAAAACTACAAAGGACCACCACAAGCCCACCCCCCACCTTAACACAACTCGCAGATCCCCCATCTCTCCTCAAGTTCTTACATAAACAACTACCAAACAAACACACCAAACAAAAACGCAAAGGTATCAACAAAAACAGATACAAAAAGAAACTACTAAGACAGCTTAAAAATGACACACATGCCCAAGCAGTAACAAACCTCAGCGAACACACACCCTCCCATGCCCAACTCACCTTACTCTCAAAAGGACTCAAATTCGTTCCCACCCCAGCAGCAACGAACCAAACCAACATATCCCAATCCTTAAAAAAATTTAGAAGAACACTCTACCTCAAACACCATTTCCGATACTCAGAAAACAAACCCCACCCCTTCCGCCTACCAAACCCCTGGACACCACCACAACCAGACAACGAACACCTACTGGAATACATCTCAACCATACAAGCAGAACTAAACAAAACCCTCCAAGCACCAACACACCGCCACCCAAACCTAAACCCACTAGAACAAACAGCCCTACAAGAACTTGAACACCTACCAAACATAATCATCAAACCAGCAGACAAAGGCAACTCAATAGTACTTTGGCCAGAAACGGATTATATATTGGAAGCAACCAGACAACTCCACAACCAACTACATTACACCCCTATCCCTACAAACCCTATACCAACACTCACCCAAGAGATCAACCAATACCTCCACTACTTACTTACAAACCACATAATCGACTACACCACCTACAAATACCTACACCCAAAAGAACCGGCCCGACTACCACTACTCTACCTCAAACCGAAACTACACAAACCCAACATACCAGGCAGACCCATCATATCAGGATGCGACTCACCCACAGAACAATTATCAATCTTTGTAGACCACTACCTTAAACCCTTAGTTCCCACAATACCCTCCTACATCAAAGACACAACCCACTTCCTTAGAACAATCCTAAATCTACCAACACCCCTACCGGCAGGAAGCATCCTCGTAACCCTGGACGTTCGAGCACTATACACAAACATCCCACACGAAGAAGGCATCACAGCAACCCTAAACGCCCTCTACAACACAGAATTCGAACACTCACCCCCTCTACCGCCAAAACACGTTATCGAAACATGCCTCAACTACATCCTTAAACACAACTACTTCGCTTTTGACAACCAATTCTACCTACAAATCCACGGAACAGCGATGGGCACACGTGTAGCCCCCTCATACGCCAACATCTTTATGGCGAACCTTGAAACACAACTACTCCAAAACGCCCCAAACAACCTCACCCCACTCATCTGGAAACGATTTATAGACGACGTATTCCTAATATGGACACACGGAGAAAAATCCCTCCTCCAATTCTTCCAACACCTCAACTCGTCACACCCAACAATCAAATTCGACACCTCATACTCCAACACCTCCATCAACTTCCTCGACACAACAGTAATCCTCACTGAAGACAGACACCTCCAATCGACCCTATACACAAAACCCACAGACAGCACCCTACTGCTCCACCACAACTCCAACCACCCCGAAGCATGCAAAAGGGGTGTAATCTACAGCCAAGCACTGAGATACAGACGCATTATAACAAACGACATTGACTTAGCCACACATCTAAACAGACTAAGGGGCATCCTACTCACAAGAGGCCACCACAACAATGTTATCTCAACAAACTTCACTAAAGCACTACACTTTACTCAGCAGCAACTCCTACAACCAAGAGACCACACAACACAACCCCCAACACGACAAATCATCCCATTTATCATACCCTACAACACAGACCTACCCAATATATCCAAAATCCTAAGACAACACTGGCACATAATTGAACAAGACCCAACACTACACGCCACCTTCCCAGACCCACCACTAGTAGCCTTCTCCAGACACAAGAACATTAAAGAACACCTAGTACACACCAAATTCACCTCAACTGACCCACACAATCCGAACACACAACTGAGAGCTACTCCCGGACCATAACTCAACATGAAACACATCGAAGAGCTCCATCCAGATACAACTACCCGCTCCCAACAACCTGCAAAAAACTCACTGAAGAACACCTGAACCGCAGAAATGGAAACCAACAACAAACCAATAAGAACATAAAACCACAAAGTCCAACAAAACCAAAAAAACGTCACCACCAAAGAAAATTCTACAGCAAAAACAACCACGAGAACCTCCCAGGCGACACTCACAACATAATCATATGAAACCAACCATCATCAAACTACCGAGACTATCCACTACTACAACAACCAAACAAGCCAAGCAACGAAATATACCCTACAACAAGTCGAACGGAGTTCCAGCAAATACACCCACCCGAACAAAAACTGGCAGAAAGCAAATTTAAATTTAAACACAAACAACCTCCCTAAAACCACAACTCAATATTTTGCAACTTATATCCGATATCGTCAATCCGGCAACACAAATCTACAAGCAGCAAACATTGGACCGGAACCACACAACCAAATCAGCTCTCCCACCAAAGACAAAGAAACACTGGCAAACTAACAATCTCATATGTCAATAAAATTCACCACTTAAACGACCAGCCTCATGTAGTCATTTTTAACTTCACCTCAACCCTATAGTGAAATAACCCACTCCCCCCCACACAGACACATACACACACACATACGCACACAACACTAACAAACATTTTTTAAAAACACACATCCCTTCCACCTCCACATGCCACATATAACAGTAATGGTAGTGGTAATGACAATGATAACGGTTCTTAGAGACACATTTTGCATGCCTCAATGCGTTCACATAGTCTTGAAAAATCTAAAACATTACAGAGCTAGACCTTATTTAGATAGATTTCATATATCCCACACCTAATCCTAAGCCTAACACTTCCACACCCAAACCCATACCCAATAAGCCCCCAACATCAAAACAATTCCAAATCAATCCCCCTCCTTCTCCTTCCCCACCCCAACTTCCCCCCCCCCAACATCCATACACGCCACACACACCTTACACGTCACATAAACGCCATACCCCAATACATCCGACGCCAATTGCCACCAATCCCCCTCCCCCAGAAATCACAAAAATCCCAACAATACGTGACTCTCTAAAACAAAAACCCTCACAGAATTAATAGAAACGCTGACAACCGATCACATCTTCACCACAATCTAAGTCCCAGCTAACCACAAACACTCCTACCAATAAATCCCACGTCCCGACCAATAACAACGCTCAATCCAAAGATACACCGGACAAACAAACATGACAACAATCCACCAACCCCCAACTTAAATACGCCCAAATTACACAGAATTCATTTCAAATCCACGCCTGGCCAGTTCAAGTGAACATGCAAAATACCAAAGATTTAGCGACAAAGCTAAACCTCATCCATAAGATCAGGACACCAAACTTTCGCCCACTTGGCATCACAAAGAAACAAGGTAACCAAATTTATTTCCTCTGTTCCCTCTCCAACTATTATCCTACCTATCACCTTTCTCCCCAATCCCCATTCATCGATCACCCTCTAGAAACGCACACAGCCAAGTTAGCTCCCTGAACACAACACTCACACCAACCACCAAACCACACAGTTAATTATGGACCCTTTTTCCAACACCAAACGAACACATATCTAGCGAGACTTAAACACATTTGCCACATATCCCAGCCCACACTGGTCCCAACTGTCGCACAGCCACAATATTCTCTCACACAATCCATACACTCTAAAGCACCTACACAATCCTAAAAGAACCACACTTCCTCCCTAGCAATCCATTCCCCAACAAACCTGCTACCAATAATCACATAATGAAGATTCACCTATCTCTGACACATCGATTCAATGAAATAACACAAGCCACCATACATCACACCCTAACTGACCCCACACACACATTTCCCACAATTACTAGCACCAAATCACATCCTAAACACCCGACCAGCAAGATTTCCACTAACCGATCACCCCTTTATAATTCTCTAACACAGAAACATATAGATACAACTCCTGCCACACTAACATCAGACTGCTATTTTAGCTATACAGCCACACACGGAATTAATACACACTTATACACTCATCCTCTCCAACAATCACGCGCCAAACACACAGGAAACTAAGGATTCCAAACCCTTCTAAATACCCCACACAACATATCACAACTAGGCCGCCAACTCACACAATTCTCCCACTTACAACACTAAGGAACGTTTCTTCCAGATACACGCCACACTCACAAAACCTCTCCTTATCTACACACCAACAAGCCAACACATACACGTAACATGCACTTTCTACATATCCCCCGGACAAGAACAATTTAACACCACTCAAATTTCAAAGCCACAACACCTCCACTCCTAATTACGAGATATAATTAGATCAATCATCCTCAACCCACACACGCGACAGCAAACAGGATACCCTCGGGACATACAAACTCCATACTGTGCCCTGAACTCCTCATCACACACACACGCAACTATTCTTCAATTGGATATATATATATAATTTTATTTTTTATTTTTTAAATGCATTGTAATTAATTATACACACGACATATACATAGGACCTAGCACCAGTGCATCAGGATATGCCAATAACACTATAGCAAATAGCAAACTATCACTATCACTATCCAGATACATAAATACACATCAACACTCTAATATGCTTCTCCCCTTAGACTAAACTTTCCAAGCATCCTGGCCACCTACATTAGTTTGGCTCATTTACCACATCGGCCCTAAAACTACCCACCCCATAGATATGGCTTGGACGTGTTGGGCAATGACCATGTGCACATTGGGTCAGAAACACGCAGTTGGCAAGTGATTTATCTTCCAACAAGCTATACGACATTGTCCCTGATGAAGATTGTATAGCTCTCACTAGCCATACCTCCTGCTTGGAAAGTTTATCTAATCAAGCCCCTTTCAACTCTAGAGCTCTAGTAGCCCCTAACTAACCAACTCAACATGATCTCACTATATTCTCCACAGATAACTGTAGTTATCATCACCATCAAATACCCTGCTCCCTCCACACTCCTTTATTTTTCTTCTAAATAATATTTGATCTACACCATTTATTATTATTATTGTTGTTGTTATTGTTATTGTTATTTTTGTTGTTATTATTATTATTATTATTAAAAAGAAAAATATTTAGAAAGAAAAGTTGTACAAGAAAAGATTAGTTAGACACCGAAAACAAAGCTAGTTTTTTTTTATACTTGGCAACAACATTGACGGTGATCAGTGACGAAATATCAATCAAACTTAATTTCTAGATAATAGTTTAAGAAAACATGTTTCGTTCTAATATCATGGCCTGTGCGGTGGTATAAACGCAAACTGACTGAGGCTCTAACTCACGCATTGCACGATCTCATGCATATAAACAACGAAATAAATAAACGTCTTCAGAAATACATCTCTCTCTAAGTGCAGCAAGATATAATATAATTATAAGACAAGATTTTAAACAATAGGCAATTCCAACCTCTAGTCAGTTTTGTTTTGGGGTTGGAGTGTTTCAAATGTCAATAATAATTTTTGTATAATCACCTGCAGGCTCTTGTTTGTCAAACGTCTAAGTATCAGCCAAGTATGAACTGCAGTGAACGAAAGTTCCCATATACTGGATCAAATAAGTTATGCTCCTCCTTGAAAAAATATATCGTGGAATCAGTACTTTTGATAGACTACGTCATTTTTTCTGGTTTGTACGGAGTAATTATTCATCAAACGTCTTGCCAGGTAAGGGGAATTCCCTTGTAGGCCTTACTTGCTGGATTCGTAATTCTCAGAATCAAGAACATATTTCTGTGATACAGTTGTTACAAAGAAGAAGGGGACGCAATCAGTTTACTGTCTGCCGCTTTAACGGACCAATAACCAAAGTGCTGATGAAGGAAAGCAATAACAAACACATCGAAGAGGGCAACATTAACTTGTGGTCGGAAGAAAAAGTGTGAATGTCATTCTTAAAGGTATGCTGTGAAATGAT
>JAOCZQ020505270.1:0-10464 GCA_025434785.2 Epizoanthus fatuus | reverse complement strand
TCTCTCTCTCTCTCTCTCTCTCTCTCTCTCTCTCTCTCTCTCTCTCTCTCTCTCTCTCTCTCTCTCTCTCTCTCTGGTTGTTCATTCCTGGCTGCGCCACATGCACTAACCTTTCTTCTTGTTTAAAATTGCCGATTCGATGTCGGTACATGTCCGTTTGCCGTCAGCCTCGTTCCACAACATCTGTGGGCTCAGTTGAGCTTGTTTCAAAGCCTCGTTCTCGCGCTGGAGCTCTACGTTCTCCTTTGTCAAGGACTTGATTTTAGTGTCGTTATTTTGAGCCTTTAGTGACGCATTTTCTTCCTTGAGGCAAAGATTATCTTTAAGAAGGTCATCAATGACTTGCTCTTGAAGCGAAAGCAGCTCTCTTAGTTCTGATAGTCGAGAGATTGGATCCAGTTCCTAGGGCAGCAGAATCTCGTAAAGGACTGACTATTTTATAATTAGATTTCATTGAAGTATGGCATGCCTTGTGGTGGAGAGGATATAGATACTTTTAAGGGAACTGTGCGGTTAAGCAAAGCTATTGGTGACGAGTCATTTATAGTTCTCGGAAGTGAAAGCAGTGCACCGCCTCATCCTGAAGAAATTGTCTACAAGGATGATGAAGGGGCAATCTGTAGATGTTGGAATTGGAGAGAATCCATGCGTACAATGTTAACCGAGGAGACTAAGAATGCATTTCTTTGTCTTGAACTTATTCAACCTGAAAGATATATGGCCTTTTCACAGGGTTTATTGGAACTTAAATATTTGACAGAGGCTTATTTAGGTGGAAAAGCAAAAATTTATATTCTAGATAGAGAGAAGAAATCAATCACATTTTAAGTTTAAAAGCTTTCTAATGCTAAGTGCTTAGGAAGCTTTTTTATAGAATCAATTTCCTATGATATAATCTTGCTAAAGGAGGTGTAAGGATGGATATTAACAATAATAAATGTTGTTGAGTAACTGAAGAACGTACTTCTAGTTTAGAAGGCTTAACAAATGAGGAGATTTTTACTAAAGAAACTGAAGTGCTTGTATCAGATAAGCTTATAAGAACAGCATTTACTGGGTACCTGAAGTTTGGAACTCAAGAAATCCCTATATTGTCTAGTGCGTTAAGTGCAAGTGATAAGTTAGGTACATTAAAAATGCGCCTCGGTATAGGACGTTACTCATATAAAGTACCATCTGGTGTATATGCTATTGGAAAACCAGAAGCAGGCGCAACGATGTTTGTAACCTGTAATTATAAATTAACCCTTGATATTATTAGAGAAAGCTTGAAAGATTATAACTGTTTTTTACTTGTCCTTGATACAAATGGCATCAATGTATGGTGTGCAGCAGGGAAAGGTACTTTTTCCTCGAGAGAATTGATTTATCAATTAAATAAATACAATGTGAGAAATACTTTTGGTATAAGCACAATCTATCTGCCTCAGTTAGGAGCATCTACCATGGAACCCCATCTTGTTCGTCAGTATTCTGGTGTTCAAGTTAAGTATGGGCCTGTTGATGGAAGAGATTTACCTATCTTTATTAATAATGGATTTGTTGCGACAAAAGAGATGCGACTTGTAAAGTTTGGGATGAAAGAACGTATGTTACTGGCGCCTTTAGAATTTATTTTATATTCGAAATATGCTCTTTGTTTTATGATCTACACACTTGCTTTAACAGTTATGTCTCAGTTAATAAGTAATACATATACTTTTAACATGATCTTATCAGGTGCTGGTTATAGTGTGTCTGCTTTAATGATTGGAAGCCTTGTTTTCCCCATGTTACTGCCAATGCTACCGTTTAAAAGTTTTTCCTATAATGGGTATTTATTGAGTTTGCTACTCCTTCTAACGCTAGTAATCAAACCAATATATACTATGGCATCACTGAACATTGCCTTCGGAATTGGCTTGCCTATTCTAATTGGCTTTATAACATTCAATTTTACTGGCTCAACTACTTTTACCTCTCAATCAGGTGTAGAAATAGAAGCCGCGCGATTTAAAAGAGAAGCAAAACTTGCTGGCTTTATAACGCTTCTTTTAATTGCTGTGGAGGTGATGTTATAGTGTTATCTTATATATCAGATAAAATTAGTTTAAAAGTGTCTCATGCAAAATGCATAGGCTGTGGAATGTGTGTAATTGTTTGTCCGCACCAACTGTTTGTTATTAAAGATAAGAAGGCAATGGTCACCAATAAATCCTTATGCATTGAGTGTGGTGCCTGCAAATCAAATTGTCCAGTAGGGGCCATAGAGGTAGACGCGGGAACTGGATGTGCTGTTGCTGTACTGAATTCAAAATAAAAGCTAAGAGCTGTAATTTAATTTACAACTCTTAGCTTTTTTTATACTTAGTTTTCGATCCAAGTTTCTGTAAAAATAAATTGAGAAGAGGAATTTCTATACCAATCCTTGACGCCTGATTTCATCAAGCATAAGCCTTTACGGTAGTAGATTGGCGCGATATGGAAATCATCTAAAATAAGAGCCTCTACTTCCCTTAATACTTCTAATGAATTGCTGGATACATCTAATGATAAGTATTTTTTTATGAGTTCATCATAAGCAGGATCATGCCATTTCACTATTTGTGAGTTAATTGCACCTTCTGTAAAAGTGCTCAAGAAGGTCATAGGATGGGGGTAATCTGCAGACCAGCCAAGCATCATGAAATCATACTCACCATTAATAGCAGCTTCATAAAGAGATGACCAAGGTAGACCTTTGGCAATTACTTCTATATCAAGATCCTTTGTGAGTTGATCAGCAATGACCTTAGAGGTCTCCTCGTCAGGGCCGTTTTCCATAAATAAAAGTGTTATTGGTGTATCGTCTAATACAGCCTCTTCTTTTAAGTTTTCTATTAAGCTTTGTGCTCTATTTAAATCAGTATCCTGTAGGATTTCAGTAAAATCATGGAAGGGTTCGCCATCGATTTTATAGGTAAGCGGCACAAGATAATTGCTTGGAATACCTGATCCTAGAAGTGCGTCCTCAACAATTAAAGTTCTATCCATTGCAATGCTTATTGCTTCACGGAGACGGCGGTCTGAAAACTGTGGACTCTCATGATTAAAGACTAAATAAGCAGTACTTGGTGCAATATTCGTATAACTTTCGGGTTCACTTTCAGGAATACGTCGTAAATCTGCTATTGTTATTTCATAAAGTCCATCCAAATCACCGTCCTGATAGAGTCTTAGAATATCATCAGTTTCCTTCCGGAAAAGATATGAAATAGAATCTAATCGAATTTTGTCGCTATTCCAATAAAGTGGATTTTTCTCTATAGTCGCAGAATCGTTGTGTTGATAATCCGTTAATGTAAAAGGACCATTTGAAACAAAGCTTTCTGGTGATTTATCCCATGACTCACCATAAGTATCTACAATGTCTTCTCTTATAGGAGAAAACACACTAAAGGAAAGAAGCTCAAGTAAAAATGGGCTTGCTTGCGTGGTTCTTATTTCTAAAGTGTATGCATCAATAACCCTTATGCCAACCTCGTCTGCAGCTATCTCTCCATTTGCATAGGCATCCGCGTTGATAATGAAGGGTGTAAGCAATCCACTGTTTTGGGAAAGTCCTGCAGGGGAAATTATTCTCATTAATGCATAGTGAAAATCTTTGGCGAGCAATGGTTTTCCATCACTCCAAACACCATCTTCTCTTAAATGAAAAACAAAATGTGAATTGTTTTCTTTGATCTGCCAACTTTCAGCTGCAGCAGGTACAATTTCACCACTTTTATCAACTGTTACAAGGGGTTCAAATAAGTGACTTATGATGGCACTACCATAAGTTTCACTGGATAAACTAGGGTCAAATTCTATAGGTTCTCCAGGCAACATAAATGATAAGGTCTGATCTACTTGAGCTATCTCATCTTCTACGTTAGTACTACATGCTGTAAAGAGCGATAGCAAAAGACTAAATGAGAGAATCAGTATTAATTTTTTCATCATGGTAACCCTCCTCGGTAATAATCATATTAGAAAGTTCTATTGTATAGCCTAATCCTTTATCAAGTTGTATAACTTCAATAGACCCGTTATAAAGCTCCTCGATAATTCTATAAATAACAGAAAGTCCTAGTCCATAATTAGTCGATAAGCTTGATGTATAAAGGGGTGTGAATAACTCTTTTTCGGAATCTTCTTTAAGACCAGTTCCATTATCCTTATAGCTGATTGCTATTGTCTCTGCATTTTTCCGTTTTGCACTTATAATAATTTGGTGTGTTTCTGTCAGCACAAAAGCATGAATGAAAGAATTTGCTAGTAATTCGTAAAAGAGCTTTTGTAAGCTAGATACAGTAGTTGAGAGCGTCAAGCTATCATCAATATCAAGGGTGAATTGACAGGCTGTTTCAGGGTAGTCAGAGCGAATGTTATTCACTTGCTCTTCTACGATGCTTGCGACAAGAACTGGTTTGATGCTGTCATTACTATTGCTATTTGTAAATTCCTTGAATCGATTGATCAATGTCGTACAAGTTGATAAGTTAGATAATACTTTGCTGACAATGGTATTTGATTCTTCTAAGAATAGAACAAAATCTTTTTTTGAAATAGCACCTTCTACAACCTTTGTAATAAGGGATTGTATTTTTTCTTCTAAATAAGTGCTTAACATAAGGGTGTTGCCAATAGGTGTATTAAGATTGTGTGCTATACCGATTGCTAGATGTCTAGAGGAGGCAATTTTTTCGGTTTCAATCAGTTGTGCTCTCGTTTCCTTTATTTCTTTTAATGAGAGTTCTAGTTGCTGATTGGTTAATTCTAATATTTCCTTTTGTGCCATAACTTCTGCTACAGAGGCCTCTAATTCTAGATTTGTATCTTTAAGTTCATGGGTTCTTTCCTCTATTAATTGTTCAAGGTTGGAATTGTACGCCTTTATTTTTTGAAAACTATCTCTTTGCGTGTCAATCATTTGCTGGACTGTTTTTGATAAAACGCCGACTTCGTCATGTCTTTCGAAATACTTTGAGTCAATAGTAATGTCATAGTTTCCAGATGCAATTTTTTCAATTTTCTTGGTTAAATATTTGTATGGATCAGCAATTCTCTTAGCGGTATAATAACTAAACAGTATGGTGATAAGTGCAGCTATTGCCATTAATAAGACAATTAATTGATCAATTCTATCAAGTCCTCTAAAAAGATCTTCTCTGCTTACCGAAACATACAAATGCCAATTGTTTGAAAGTGAATTCTCTAATATTAGGTAAGTATTATGTTGTATAAACAGTTCATCATCACTGAAGTGTTTATCTCTATCGTAGTCGGGGTGGTATATGACTTTGCCTGTATCATCTAGAATATATAAGAAACCTGAATTCATGAAATGCGATGCATCTAGACGACTAAGTATACTACTTCCATTTAAGTCGACACCAATGATGGCCATGCTATTATCATCAAAGATTAGTGTTGAGAAACAACTTCCAAGTGTTTCGCCTTGAGTATGATTAATCCATTTTACGCTGCCTTTTTCACTGGTATTTGTAAACATATCCTCGATTTGAATATGGTCTAGTAGGGACTTGTTGGATTCCAATGTTGGAATGAGATCGCCGTTTTTGTCAGCAAACCAAATAGAACCTTTAACAGTTCCAAAGGGATCAAGGAAAAGGATGAAGGCCGATTTTGAAGGGCTAAGTTCTGCTGACAGTTTTACTGACCTTGCAATCTTATTAAGATAATTATCTCTATAGCTTGCATCATCTGATCCTCGTTTGGGGTTATAAGTTGCCCACACCTCATCAGAAAGTGTTTGTGTCATTTTTTCAACTGCAAATATATTTTGCTCGACTTCATATTCATTTCTGGTCAAGATAGATTCTAAAAATTCATTGCTTCTCTCTATTAAAGCATCCTTGGCAATTTTTCTAGACATACCGCCTAAAATGATAATTAGTAATACGGCTAAAAGTGAAATTGCCATTGCTATTTTTCGTTGTATACTCATGTTGTCACCTCATCTATTCTATTACTACCCCAAATCATGAAAAGTTCCCAATAGAAAACGTCTTACATGACAAAGGGGGGAGCCTCTGATAATGTAAGACGTTTTAAAATGTAAACTATTTAGTTTATAAGCTATTTTGATTGTGCAAACAAGTACTGGTGTTCAACTTTTTCTATTTCAAATTTTAATAGTTTGAATACGAATTGTACAATTGGACCAATACCCAAGGCAATCACAACAGTGCCGATCCCAATTTTTCCACCAAGTAGGAAACCAATTAATAGGACTGTAGATTCAATAGTGAGACGAACCAATCCAACAGGTCTTTGAGTAACCTTAACCATAATAATCATAAGGCCGTCTCTAGGTCCTGCACCGTAAGCTGCACCGATGTAAAAGTAAGTGGCTAGAGCAATGGTGACCATCCCAAGAATCATAATGGCAAAACCACTAATGAGTGTTGTCATTTCAGGTAAGAGATTGATCTTATAAAAGAAATCAATAATAAGTCCTATAATGACCGTATTTGCGATTGTTCCGATACCGATGTTCTCCTTAAAAAACATATTGAAAATAACGATTGTAATACCAACAAGAATACTTGCTTGTCCAAAGGTGATGCTGAATTTTTGAGAAAGTCCTTGATGAAAGGCGTCCCAAGGTGCAACCCCTAGATTTGCTTGTAATGTAAAATATATGCCAAGTGCATATAATATAAGTCCTATAAATAGTTGTGTAAGTCTTTTCATACAAATGCCTCCCTTATTCTTAGACACAGTATACAGAGAAATTGTTAGAACAGTCAAATTGATTTTAGAACAGTTTTATGCTTAAATATATATAACAGTAGAACAGTTCGGAGGTTTTTATGAATATAATCATTAATCGAAAGGGCAATCAATCTATAGCTGAACAAATTGTTGAAGCTTTGAGAAATGGGATTGAGACAGAATGGTATAAGGACGGAGAAAAATTGTCCTCCATTAGAGTATTGAGTAAAGAGTTATCTGTTAGTGCAATGACCATAGTTACAGCTTACGAAAAACTAGAAAAAGATGGATTTGTTAAGAAAATACATGGTAAAGGTGTTTTCGTTATTGGACAGAACACAAGAAATATAAGAAGTGATATGATACACGCTGAAGAGAAGCCAACAAGTTCACTTCCTTGGCAAGATAATATCCGTGACTATGTGACCAGAAGTCGTTACGCCCATAGAACAGTTCAGTTTGACAAAAAAGTTATTAATATGTCTACTGCAGCTTTGCATTCACGTTTTTTACCGACAAATCAAATCATGGAAATGTTTTATAATCAAAAGAATGACTTGCAAGAAGAGTTTGGGCGCTATCCACCAGTAGAGGGTCAATCGGCCTTCAGAAGAGAAATTCAGAAGTTTTTCGGTGAAAAGGGTTTGAAGGTCAACAAAAATCAGTTGCTCATAACCAGTGGTTCCCAGTTGGGAATTCATCTAGTAGCAGAAACTTTTATTGGTCCTGGAGATGTTGTAGTTGTTGGAGCGCCAACCTTTCCTGGTGCAATTGATGTATTCAAGGGTAGAGGGGCGATCGTCATCGAAGTACCAGTTGATGAGGATGGGTTAAAACTCGATAACTTAATGGCAGTATGTGAACAATACCCAGTAAAACTTGTTTATATGATGGCCAATTTCCAAAATCCAACGGGGGTCTGCTTGAGTTTAGAGCGTTGTATTGAACTCTTAGAATTAGCAGATGAGTATAACTTCATGATATTAGAGGATGACTCTTGGAGTGATTTAAGTTTAGAGGGTACTATGAGGCCACTCAAGACATTCGATCAATCAGGAAGAGTCATCTATTTAGGTGGTTTTAGTAAAATATTTGGACCATCCTTTAGATTATCAGGTATGATTGCGGAAGGTAGTCTATTTACGCGCTTGGTTGCTGCTAAATCTAACATTGATTCTGGTGCGCCCTTACTCAATCAGCTCATGCTAACACCTTATGTGAACTCTATTGAACGGAAACAGCATCAGACTTGGGTCTGCCATGAGATTCGCCAATTACGTAATAAGGTAGTTGAGCAGTTGAAAAAAAGTATGCCCAAAGAGGTGAAATATAGAGTGCCAAAGGGTGGCTTGGTCTTTTGGTTAAGCTTGCCAAATCAGTTTGATGGCAAGTTGTTGTATTATAGATGTATGAGCGAACACAACATTTCAATTCTTCTTGGTGAAAACTGCTATGCAAGTATTAGAGGAGAAAATCAGATCCGTTTGAGTTATACCTATGAAGAGGAGGACCTTGTCTTGTCCTCCATCGAAAAAATCGGACAGATTATTAGGGAAATGAGTGAACAACATGCAATTCAGTTTTCAAATCCCATGTTTTAAGTTTATTGAATGCATATATAGAAGTGAAGCGGGTAATAAATCAAATAATAATTTTAGATAAGGAGTGGCATGATGAACATTCAAACCCTAAGAACGGCAGAAGGAAAATTTATGTTGATGTATCCAGGTGGTTTTGACAATCCAGAGATGGTCGAAATTGGAAAGAAACACAAAATTGATAAAATTGCGGCACAAGTACAAGAGGATTTTAAGAAAAAAGATTTTAATAATATAGAAGAAATGTCAGAGAAAATAATCAAACTTGTATCAAGGTCTTCAATGGTGTCCTTGTTTGAAAAACCAAAGTTTAGGGATCATATAAGAAGCTTGAACATTGATGAAAAAGCAGCAGTTGTTGGTGCGGTCAAGGAGTTGTTCTATGGAGATGAGGAAGATGGTTTTACTGAACTTATTACTTTGCTAAAGCCATATAAATTGGCAAAGTGGACACTGGTATCAGTTTTTTTAGCTTATTATCGCCCGACATATGATGTGTTTATGAAACCTACAACCGTTAAGAATATTGTCAAAACCTTTGAACTCGAGGGACTAAAATATAGTCCAACACCAAGCTACGATTTTTATAAGCGTTATCGAGATGAAATCAATGAAATGAAAACATTGGTAGATCCATCTTTATCACCAAACAATCCCTCATTTTCGGGATTTCTAATGGTTGTAATGGATAAATAGAGTTTAATTAAAAAAGCCGACACTCATGTGTCGGCTTTATCATTTATAATCCTTGTAGCATATCTTTTAGAATAGCGACAGAGTTTTTAATAGCGATGCCTGAGAATTTTTCATAATCCATATGGCTACCATTTATTGCGTTATCTGATATCGAACGAATAACAACAAAAGGAATCTCATTTAGGTAACATACTTGACCAATACTTGCACCTTCCATTTCGCAACACAATCCGGCAAATGTATCGTGTAAGAACTGAAGCTTTTCTGCTTTGTCAATAAATTGATCACCTGAAACAATTCTACCGTTGAAACAATTGATATCCGTTACATTTGAACAAGCTGATTTTGCAAGTGCGATTAATTTATCGTCACATTTGAAATCAAATGTTTCTAAACGCGGTACTTGACCGAGTGTATCCCCAAAGAAGGTTGTATCCATATCATGTTGAACAAGGTTTTCACCAACAACAATATCACCTGGGTAAATATCCTTGTGAAGTCCACCAGCAATACCAACATTGATAACACAGTTAACTTCAAATAAGTTTACAAGGATTTGTGTACAGACAGCAGCATTAACTTTACCAATACCACTTGTAACAATTACAACGTCCTTGCCCAATAAATCACCGTGGAAAAAAGTCATTTGTGCTTTCGTTAATTCAGTTTTTACAGTCATCTCTGACTTAAGTTGTGCAACTTCTTCTGACATTGCACCAATAATACCAATTCTCATAATGAATCTCCTTTTAAATATATTCTATTGTACAGACATCACCGGTTTTGGATCAGTCTCATTTAATACGTCTAATTCTTTTTTTATCTTTATCATAAGTATAATACAAAATAGCAATGATGTTGGAATTAAATATATGGAAACTCCAGTGCCAAGGTAATCGTTAAGAACGCCAATTAAATAGCCAACAAGCATAGAGATAGCTGACGACACCATCACAACAATTCCAGTGACATAAGTTGCGTTGTTTACAAATAGCTTTTGTACAACAATTAAGAAGGTTGGATAAGTAATTGCAAAGAAAAGCCCTGATAGAGATATTAGATAAAGACTTCTACCACCAACAATCAATCCCACACTATATAAGACTAAAGCAAAGCATAATGACGTAATGATTGAACGCATGTAACCAAACTTTTCAACAACGAAACCACCAAATAATCGACCGATAGAAAATACACCGAAGAAGAGGGCGGTGTATGTAGCACCAATATTGGTGTTCATACCTTTTACTTCTTTCAAATAGTTAACCAACCAATTGGCCGTGTGCATTTCGCTTGATACATAAAATCCTAGAGCCAAACAAGAGATAACTAAAAGTTTCTTATGTTGGATCGTTTGTTTTTGTGCAATTTTTTCTTCATGATTCTCTACTGGTTCTTGGACAAATAAGTAAAGTATCAGTCCTAGGATATA
>JAOCZQ020504231.1:0-10474 GCA_025434785.2 Epizoanthus fatuus | reverse complement strand
AAAAGTATTGGAGAGGAGAAAGAATGAGTAGAGTGAGGGAAGAGAACGTTTTGGCAATCCTCGACGCCTCTACTACTACTTCCAACCCCACTCAACACCAAACCAATGACCGTACTTTTCTATTCGTTGTTTGGTTCCTGAGAAATCATCTCTTTTAATATGTATCCTTGGACTCTTTGGATTAACTTCTTTTATTTTCTTACTTAATTTATCAAGCGATTGCACTGGTGTTGGTAAATGTGCAAAATTTAATTTATCTGGACCTTTCATATTCATCACCTCTATTAATAGTATAACAAAAGGCTGGGGTTCCCCCCAGCCATTTTTTAAACAACTAAATCTATTTCATGAATGCTACCAGCTGTGCCATCTTCATTTAAGTAGATACTGCTTGTTTTCATTTTAGCTTGCATATTTAATTCGTCATCTGATAGATCGAAAAGTGTTGTGACATCTTTTAAGTATAGAGCACCAATACCAACTTCACCTAAGCTCATTAATTTGGAATTGCCCTCTTCATCTCTTTCCCAAATTCTTAGTTGGTTAAAGACTGAATCATTTTCATCAATCCACCCATTACCATCGTCATCATATTCGGCTAATTCGCCAAACCCATTGTTGGTAGATGGGCCAAATAATTCACTGCCATCGTCAATGACCCCATTCTGATTCTTATCTAAAGCCAAGAAACCTGCCCCTTTGGTTGCAAAGGATATTTGATCCTCTGTACCATCTAAATCAATATCAAAGGCATATTTTTCTTTGGTTAGATTTGTGACAGCACCGCCATAATTAATCACAATTGGATCAATTAATATACTCTCGGCTTTAATCACTTCATGAAACTGGGTATGAGACTGCTCTGAAAGGTGTAATTGATAATCAACCTCTATTTCCTTACCATTATCAAGAAGAACTTTTCCTTTTGCTGAGAAATCCAATTTCTGTGATTTCATTTCTTCCTCATAATGCTCATACCTAAGATCGACTTTTCTTACGGCCATATCTCCCCGTATACGCGGTCTAGACACCTTATCTGTACTTTCCTGCCCTTTTGAATCAATTATTTGCCTTTTCTTATTGTGCTGATTCAAGCGTCTCAATCGTTCATGCACCTTGTCGTTCTCACTTGAATCAAGATGTAAGGTAAATAGTTTTATCTTATACTCTCTCTTCAACAATCGTGACATAAACGCTTCAATAAGTTGAATCTTGAGTTTGTCCTCTTCAGTAACAAACTCCTCATCGAGCGCTTTTAATTCCTCGGCCTTTTGAATTTCCTCTGTTGATAAAAAATGATAACCAGAAAAAGATTGACTGCTACCTTCTAAGGAAATGTCCAAGGCATCCATCTGCTGCAATTTCTGTTTTTCCATTTCCTCAGCCACCGTACTTTCTTGAACGACTACATTTAGCGAAGTCACTTCAATCTTAGTCGATTGCTGGAATCCAAAAGACTCTAGTTGCATACTTGACTCTTTGATTCTCATTATATTCACCTCCGTGTGAAATTTGCCATAGCGGAATCCATTCTACTATAAGAACGTTATCGGCATATGCTTATTAAATTCTTATGGTTTTTTTCCAAAAAATGAAAAAAGAGAGTCGCCGTCGCTTCTCTCTTTTTTCTTGGATTAATGAATTGGTTTGTAAAGATTATTGAGTAACATGTTCTAGTAATTTGGAGAGTGAGTTAACATAATTGCCAAACTCATTGTCATACCATCCCATGATCTTCGCATGTGTAATTGGCGTTTTTCCATCTGTAACTTCCGCTACTGTTTCAAAACCTTCAATGATTACTGAAGCTCTCTCACCTCTGAAATCACACGAAACATTTTGCTTATCGCTATAGTGAAGTAATGCCTTCTGTCCATTTTGTGCTGCATGTCTATAAATATCATTTAAATCCTCAGCAGATACAGCTTTTTCCATCGTTAAACTCAATGAAATTAAAGATACTGTATTCGTTGGTATACGAATCGAATCCGCCATAAATGGAATATCTTTTAATTCAGGTAATACAACTTTTAAAGCTTTAGCTGCACCCGTTGAAGTAATGATGATATTATTTAATACCGATCTATTTCTTCTAAGATCCTTAGCATCTTTACCAGGAACGCCGTCTAATACCATTTGGTTATTTGTTGCTGCATGAATTGTAGACATGCAAACTGTTAATATTTTTCCGATTTTTTCATTATCGATTAATGGCTTCATCATGTGAGATAAACCAGTAGTTGTACAACTTGCTGATGAAATAATTCTATGTTTCCCAAGCTCTACTTCATTGTGGTTAATGCCATAAACAATCATTTTTGCATCTTCAGGAATTGCTGCATCCTTGTCTAATTTGAAAGGGGCACTACAAATTACTGTTTCTGCACCAGCTTCTAAATGACCTCTTACAGAGCCCTTGGCATCATCTGCTGGTGTATTAGGGTTTAAGAAAACACCTGTACAATCTACAACAGTCTTAACATCATGTGCTTTCCAGTTAATATCTTTCGGGTTTCTTGCCGTTGTCAAAACTCTCACTGGCTTACCATTAATTGTGAATGACCATTCTTCTTCATTTACAATCGTTATTTCACATTCACGACCTGAATAGCCGTATAAAAATCTATTTAAATTACCGTACGTTGAATCTGATTTAATAAAATGAATAAAATCTTCAACACCATTACCAATTTTACGACCTGCATTGATAACATAGCCATCAAATGCATCTAAGCTTAATTGATTCCATAGTGTTAATTTTCCAATTCTACCCATACCATTTATACCTAAAATCGCCATTGCATCCTCCTTGTAGATGAGCGGTATCATTTTTGTCCCACTCAAACAACTAAGATTGTACACTATTATTTTTTAACTGTGAACCCCTTTTCTAAAAATTAATTTTTTGTCAAACAAAAAAAAAGACAGCATGTCTCTCAACAGCTGTCTGTTACTAGTATTCATCAATCATGGTTTGAATTAGTTTTTTATTAAGTAAAGCTTTTTTCCTAAATGACTCTCTTTTGAGGAGGGTCTTTTCTGTTACCGCTTCAAGATTTTCTTCTAAAGCTTCTACACCTTTAATCAAATTCTCAGCTGTGATGACATCAAAACGTCCCGCATTATATATGTCTGCTTCTTTGGAAAAACTCGCTATCTTAGGATCATATTCAATAGCAACTGATGGAATACCCATGTTGGTTGCAAAGATTAATCCGTGTAAGCGCATTCCGACAAATAATTGACAATCTGTCATATGATTTAAAATTTCTTCAGGAGACTCTGCCCCTCGAATCAACCGACAGCCATGTTCCATTCGGTTCATAACATCTTGAGAAACCACTTCATCATCCGGCTGTTTCATAGGGTAAAATCTTATTTCATAGCCCTTCTCAGCCATGTAATCAGCAAATTTTGCTATCTCAGATAAGAAACCTTGTTCAAAATGCCATGGTCTTAAAGAAATACCTAATATCTTTTCTTTTTCCGATAAAGGTTTTGTATAACCTTCCATCAAAAAAGTGATATCTGAAGATAGAGTTATGTCTGTCTTTATGCCAATAGAACGCATTATTTCCAAAGCGCCTTCATCTCTGACGGAAATCACATCAACTCTATTGAGTAACCAAGAAACCAAACGTTGATTCCTCTCGCCATTGACAGGTCCAAAACCATTGGCAATAATAGCTACTGGCTTTCTAAAAAACTTAGCCAGCATGATAATACCAAGGTAGTAAAGTAGTGATTTTGAGCTGGTCACATCTTGTAATAAAGAGCCACCACCAAAAACAACACAGTCCACCTGCCACAGTTTTTGAATCAATTTGATTAAGGATTTTCTACTAAAGCCCTTAACACCAATAGCTTCTTCTGTATATTTAACATTGTATGAGAGTGCCTCAATAGCAATCGTGGGATCAATTTCTTTAAAAAGTCCTGCTACACTTTTTAAGAGTGCCTCATCTCCCATATTCCTAAAGCCATAGTAGCCACAAATAAGTACCGTTTTCATATATTTTTCTCCAAGTATATTATTCCGTTTCAATACTGTAGATTACTGCTGAAAAGTTGCTAATACGTGAGGTGATTTCTTGTTTCTCACCTATGTGAATGTCATCATTGTTGACGTTGATTTCAAGGTCATTCCACGTACCCTTTGCTTCTACTTTTATAAGTAAATCATAACGATCTGGTATTTCACTATAGATAAAGTGTCCGTCACTATCTGTTGTTGATATTTGAGATAAAGTTGCACTCTTCTCAATAACAGGTCCAATAATTTGTCTACTGTCTTCATCAAAGAAAGTATCACCTATAGAGACCCCTTCAACAGATACATTTTTGACACCATTAATGCTGTAAGTGATATAAACTTTTCCACCTTCATCAGATGATAATTTATTCACGATATTACCAATATCTTTATACTTCAACACACCAACTACGGCAATTATTAACACACACACAATCAATAGATCAATCACATTAACAAGACCAAATAGTTTCCCTTTTTCATTTACAATTTTCATTTGTTGCCTCCTATTAATGCTTTGTATTGCGTAATTGTCTCATCAACAATTTGCTCAATACTAAATTCTTCTATAATTTGTTTTCTTCCCCATGTTCCTAATTGTTTTCTTAGGGTATCATCGCTTGATAACTTATCTATTTCACTAATAAAACTTACTTCGTCGAAATTTAATCGACTTGTTCTTCCAGTAAAGTTTGAACCACGCGCATGTTTGTAATTGTCTTGGTTTAATAAGCCTTCATAGCCTTCACCACCTAGTAAAATAACTGGTTTGGCACATGACATTGCTTCCATGGCAACTCTTGATACACATACGACAACATCCATTTGATTAATGAGTTCTGGAATATCTGTTCTTTTGCCAAGCAATTGAATTTCTATTTTTTTCTCTGTATTTATATCTGCAATTCTTTTTGATAATTGATTAATGGCTGTTGCCACATCATTAAACTCCTCACCATCACCAACAATCATTAAACGCACTGTTTTATTCTTGTCATAAGCATAAGTTGTGAGCATTTCAGAAACTTCAGTGGCACGTTCAGCTAATTCACCTTGCATTCTGCTGATATAACCAATTGTAAAGACCTCAGAAGTGTCCTTTTCCTTAGAAGAAAACTTCACCGTATCAATACAATTTGGAATCACAAGGGTTTGTGCTTGATTTACATCATAATGGTTCACAATATGACGTTGAATGTCTTCACTGACACAAATTGTTTTACGACCAAACAGTGTTAACCATTTATAAGAGTTTAATTTATGCATTGCATGTACTGTTGTCATAAAGTGACGTCCCAATACTTTGGAAACAATACCACTTATTAATGACGGAATACGCCCATGGGCATGAACCACTTCTATCTTATGTTTCTTAATAGCCGTATTCATTGCTGCAACTGATTTTAGGATTGCCTGCGGCGACTTATGCGCCAGTGGCGCATACACATGTACGACACCTACATCCGTCAATTCTTTTTCATATATGCCACCTGCTGAAACAACTACCACAGTATGACCCTTTTGTTTTAATGCCTTTGCCAATGTAACCACATGGGTTTCGGCGCCTCCAATATCAAGGCTCATTAGCGCTAAGAGAATGTTCATTTTATCACCTATTACCTTATTTACTCTCACTATCTTCTATATATTTTGCCTTTATAATTAATCCAACAATTACCCAAAATAATAACATGATTTTACTGTAGTAGAGGATGTGTTCTGCTATACCATGTAGCAGTAAACCACAAAATCCCGCTGTGAGTGCAGCACTATAGAGTCGCACACCAAAATCATTACTTTTTTGAGCCGTGTCCATACCGTCTTTGAACAATAAGTAACACCACACCATAAATATTACAAAGCCTACGATACCAAATTCCACTAGGGTTTGAATGTAGGTATTGTGAGAATGGAAGGGTGCCATATTCTTCATGTAATAAGGCGTTATGGCTCTAAAAGCTAAGTAGCCTGTTCCAATACCAGTCACAAAAAAATCTTGTATTATTTCAAAAGAACTTTTCCAAAGATTATAACGATAAAGATTGGAACTGTCACTTAAACTTCCTATGGTACTAAGACGCTGTAATATGGATGCTGGCAACAGTGGAATCATTCCCACGCCTGCAAGTATCATTGGTATGATAAATTTCATATTAATCAGCAGTATAAATACAATGAGACTCAACGCAAATCCTAACCATCCTGCTCTTGAAGCGGTCATTACCAATGCAACTGCCATAACAGCTGCTGGGAATGCAAAGAATAATCCTGTGAACAACTTTCTATCAGACAGGCACTCAATCCCCCTAGCTATAGAGAGCGGTAAGACCATAATTAAAAACTCTGCAAATATGTTAGGATTTTCAAAAGTTGCAAACACACGAATGGTCAAGCCAGGATTTTGACTAGAATCTACCCATCCACTCCCCATTGGTACACCAGCAACATATTGATATATGGCGTAAAATGATACCAGGGTTCCTGCAATTAATAAACCATCTAGAATTAATCTATAATCATTTTTTCTAAGTGGACTATTTATAATGGCAAACATAACAAAAAATCCACCGGTGTGGATTGCAAAATCACGCATACTCCCACTTGGATTAATAGACATAAAACTATTTATGCTAAGAACTAAGTAATAGCACACTGCTAATATTGCTGTTTTTGTAATTAAAAACTTCTTGTTGCCCTTAATCAATGCGCTTACTAAAAATAAGCCAAAGATTGCAAAGGCAAGTACTAGCGACAATTGTTTTCCAACGAAGGGTACCAAGAAAGCAAATGCACAAATTAATAGCCCTTCAAAAGAAGCACCGCCGATAAAGTCTTTGACCTTTCGAACAATCCAACTATTTTCAAACAACAGTTGAGTCCTTTTATTTGACAATAAACTCATCAAACGACTGTTGCACGCAGCCCTAACATAAACTGAATTCATTCCATCAATAATCCAGCCGTAGGCCTTTCCCAGTTTGCTTAAACTCACTGGATAAGCGCTTGATTCTAATTTATTAAATGTGAATACTGGATAAAGTATGCTGTGTTTAAAGACTTCACTAAAGAAATTAAACAAATTATCTACTACTTTTTTTATAATACTGCCTTGATAGATGGCCCAAATAAATTGAAAAAACCATGTAAAACTTCTTAAAATTAAACTATTTTCTACCATCAGTCACCTATTCCATAAGAAATTGATCAATCATCGTATCAAATACGTATAATCTTGATTTCAATCTATTTTCCTGTCCAATATACACTTGATTACCACTTACCATCACACCACTATCGTCTATCTTAACATCCGTAGTTACAGTTAGTTGAACATCGTAAACACCTGGTAATTCCATGTATTCATGACGACCATCTTGTAAAGTTACTAGTTCTTTGTGTGGTATTTTTTCACTTGATTTAACGATCCCAAAATGAGAACCCTTTACAGAAAATACTAAGGCATCACCTTCTTTTATCTGTTCGATTAGGCCTTCAGAAACCTCTTCTGCCGATAAAACAATATCTATTGTTTCTAAATTGCTTACAGCAACCTGCTCATGTTTGTTAATTCTTGTAAAACCACCAATAATAAATACAACCACAATTAATAGCAACATCAAGTCTAATAAATTGATGATGCCAAATACTTTCTTTTTTGAATCTAATATCATGCTCTCTCTCCTGTTAGTTAAGTATTTCACCGTCTTCCATTTTAACACAAATCGCTATTTTTTCCTAAAGCCTTCTATCTTTTTAATAGCGCGTCCAGTCCAAGTCATATACTCTTTCTCATAGACTTCCTTGGCAAGTTCAACAAAGGGTTCCATATGGCGTTGAACATAAGTCGAAACACCCTCTTTTTTTATGCCTAATAATGTCTCCGAATAACTTCTAAACACGTATGCATCTAACAACTCATAATTCGCCATTACAAAAGATTTTGTGGAGTTGGCTGTTTTCGTCCCATATAATTTAAGGGCATCTGCGCTCATTAACCCACTTAAAGTCTCAAAAGAAACACTTTCTTCTTCTGATATTTTCTTCATTTCACTCCAGACATTATCTATCAATAGATTTACTTTTTTGCTTTCCGCACCTAAATCACTGTAGGCTTCCGTAATTTCACTCATACATTTTTTTAGATCCTTGATGGCGATTGGTGGTAAATCCAATGTATCAGCTGTCACTTCCGATGCCTTTTGTAATACATCTAAAAGTTCTTGTACAGATTCAATCCCTTCACCTGTTTCGATGACTTTATTTTCTACTAAATGAGCTTTTAGAGTTTCAAAGTATATCGAGCTCCCTTTAGTAACATCACTCACCACTGCGAAAACCCACAGAGGTGAAAATCTTATTGTAAATAATCCTAAAGCCTCTATAGAATTACCAGCAATTTTTCGAATCACAAAGTCCTCTGACAATTCATGGATATCCTCAACCTTCTCTGTATCCATTTCCAGTATTTTTTCAACAATAAAGCTTCTCATCATGCCATAAGACACCTTGTAAAAGGCAGTCTTTTTCAAGGTCTTTGGTAGGACTGTATTAATCCCGAGATCTATAACGCCAATGCCATAAGACAACAAGGCCCGCACAGTTCTCTCTGGTATTGTTATTAAATACTTCTTGTCCACTGGTTTAGCTGTTTTAGTTGTTTTAGTTGATTTAGTTGATTTTCTTGCTTCTGTTTCATCTTTTGCATTTATTGTTTTTGCTGCTTTCCCTGCTTTTGCTGCTTTCTCTGCTTTTGCTGGTTTTTTCGTAAACTTAATTTTAGGTATCGTGATTTTTTTCATTTTACTCACTCCAAACCGTCACTTCAATTAGTTCTGCATCGCCTATAAACTTCAGTTCATCGCAATACTCAGATACATCTATCACTGCATAATCCCCTTGCTCAATGGTTGTTTTAATGTCATTTAACTCAATAAGACCTTCTCCAAGGTGGCAATAATAGCCCTTATGTTGCAGCCTTAGATTAGCTTCATTTATTATAAAGACTTCTTCTTTATTAACACTATAATGATTCAGCCTTCCTAATGATGTCCCTTGAATCATCAAATTGAAATCAACCACTGTAGATAAACTACTGCTACTTGTCGCATAATCCCCAATAAAACTATCTTGTTCATAGGTCTTTAAGTCTATTTCGTATTGACCTTCATGTCTTAATGTCATCTCACCCTCTAGAATCATCAGATGTCTTTGAATGCCTGGTAAAGGACTAAAACTTGATTCCTTTAGTGTAACGGTGGCAGTGCTAATGCGCACCTCAAATTCTCTTTTTTTATAATCAGCCGTCTCAGGCATAATGAATAATTCTGTGGTCCTACCACCTGACCATTTAGAACTATCTAAATTCTTTCTTTTTATAATGTTCATACATACCTCCAGATATTATAATTCTACGCCTCTTTATTTAAAAATACCATTAAAAAACGATTATAATTTTATGTATACTGTCTTTTCCATTATGTGATATTTATATTTTATAGGGTATAGGGCATTATAGGGGGTGACTACTTTGGATAGAAAAGGTTTTATTATTCCAATTGCTATTTTAATAACCGGATTACTTACAGTTTTCGGCATTGGTATTTTTGCATTGCATAACATCAGCACTTGGAATGCTGATATTACAGATAAGATCGCAGAAAACATTATGGATTCCAAAAAAGATGTTATCAAAGGCCATGTTCAACGTACAATTGATGAGATCGACTTAGAGAGAGAAGAGATCTTATCTAATCTACACGAACAAGCCGAACTCCTAAACATTAAACTAATCAATAAAATTTCAACATTAGAAGACGCTGATCCTAATTATTTAAAAGAAGAGTTAAATTCGCTCTGCGAACTTTACCCCTATATTTATTTTGCACTCTCTGATAATAACGACGACCAAATAGAATTCTGTTCACATGGGAAAGAATCAATTGCGCTTGATGAAATTGCCACTAGTATTATTTATGTTAAATCACCAATAAACGAAAGCAAAACAATTCATACTTATACGACTTCAGAAGATTTAGATACGCTAACAAAAAATCAAATGGCAAATCATATACGTGCTTTAAGAATCGAGGAAACTGGCTATCAATGGGTCAATGAAATCATAAATTACGACGGCGGCCAAGACTATGCCATAAGACGAATACACCCCAACTTACCAGAAACTGAAGGGATTTTACTCAGCACAGAAACTCAGGATGTTATGGGTACTAAGCCTTATCTTACTGAACTAGATGGCGTAAAGAATCATGGTGAAATATTCTTTACTTATTACTTTAAAGAATTAAATAGTGAAAAAATCAGTCAGAAGATGACTTATGCAAAATTATATGAACCCTTCAATTGGGTTATTGCCACTGGTGTCTACCTTGACGATATTGATTCATTAGTAGAAGAAGGGAATATTCAATACAAAAGTTTTTCCTT
>JAOCZQ020503188.1:0-10493 GCA_025434785.2 Epizoanthus fatuus | reverse complement strand
TAGCCATTACACGAACAATGAATTTCTCTGTTTTCCATCCAGGATTCGTACACTTTCCAAGTTTCAAAATTCCAGGATTTTCCAGGAGCTTTTGAGGCATTTTCCTGGAGTCAAAAAACAGGTATACGAAAATTAATTTCCCAGTGATATTCTTTTTGGAAAGAAGAAAAAATGGACTTCCGCGCAGTCTGTGTTTATTTGATTTTCCAGGCGTTTTCCAACAGTCAGGGTAAAAATTCCAGGACTTTCAAGGGCCTTCAAGGAAAAATACAAATCCAGGACTTTCCAGAACTTTCCAGAAACGTACGAACCCTGTACATCGAGTTATAGTTAAATGGCTTTCAACCAATCAGAGTGCGCGTTATATATAGTTCATATTATAATGGTGAAAAGAAAACAACACACAAAACACGGGAGTCCAGGTATGAAACAGGGGCCAACCGCTCATTACTACTCAGCCAGACAGATGAGGATTCTGACACAAACAAGCTAACAGGACGAGCAGAAGGAACTAATGGAGGAAGGATGGAAGGAACGATATCAAAACAGAGAGAGAAGTCCTAACAGCGATGAACAGCCAAATAAATCAGTAGCATAAACTCGGGGGAAAAACATAACGGTGACTAGTAAACAGGAAAACAAACAGCCAATGTATTATTTTCTTGACTTGTAGGTGTAATTTGCAATTTTGACAGACGTGTCTCACCTGATAGCCCTTAATCCACGACACATCAGCAGTTTTTGCTAGCAAAATGTTAACCATAACTGTGTTGTCATACTCCACTTCCACTGAGATAAACGGAACACAGCTCTGCCACTGCCAGTTGCCAATCTGAAGACAACAACAATAACAATACCAAGAATTATCAGTATATTAGAGCCTTGCTCCGCTAATAACATGAATAGTTAACACTCTCGAAGTAGCGGTGACTAGTGGTGTATACTTACTAAGCTACTTCTGCGTGGTCAATATTCACCGCTAGGCACCAACACCGAGGGGGCATTTTTAATCGTGAATAAATAAAGGCTTTGACTGATTTTATTTGACTTTATCGAATGCATTGTGCTCATAATCAATACTGTTTGGTATTAAACTGTTATTCAAACAAAGTTTTGACTTGTATTCTGCGTCAGAGAAGTCCAAATTCTTGAGCCACGGTACAACAGTGAATTTGCCAGCAGTAAAAACATCATTCTCGTTTACAGAGCTCTCGGGCGCACTCGGTTTTTCAAGGCTCACGTTATGATAGCCAGCGGTTAGTCGTTGCGCCCGAAAACTCTGGTTAAAGCTGGGTGGGCGACTTCGGGATATGAACGGAGAAATTGGATTCCGCACCTTCCAAGTTCTGGTTGAGTGACAGCTAGCTAGCTCGAGTTTTGGTCATGAAGACTGGGACCAGACTGTTTGAAACGGCGGTTGCAAAATCGAAGGTGGTTGAAACGTTAACAGCATATCAAAGTGCATTTTATCGACTCGGTATTGGGCTACAAACAGCGTATCAATGTTTTACTATCGCCAAATAGTCCTTGAAGTTTATCAAAGTTTGAATCCAGAATCGCCAGAGCTTTTGTATCAGTTATTTATCTACATGGAATGTTTTATTCCCAAGTGAGCCAACGGCCAACTCTTCCGCTAGTGATGGCAACAGCTGTCATTTCAATTGAAACCAAGAACGATGCCGACTTGTGCTTTTTGTGTCTATCCTATGGTAAGTTTTGTGCAGGCATTTGGCTGATACATATTTTAGCAGTTAAAACACGAAACTTTGATTTGAATCGACATCAATAGGTGAACTTTGAAATGACAGAACTTGCTCATCTCATTTCACCATTTCATGATATACATATTTTATTAGACTATAACATATTAAAATATTGATGACGGTGTTGTACGGGATTTTGCAGAGTGGGCCGATGCTATATAAATCTGCTGCAACTCGGACCGGAATTTGATGCCCGAATTTTAAAAATATAATTTAACGGTTCTCGAAAGATTAAAAAAAACATTCGAGTGTGACTCTTCACCAGGACTGCTCAGATGGAAAGTTACTGTCAAAATCCTAATCATTTCTATTAATTAGCCATTGTTTACATCCCAGCCAATCAGGTGAAGTCGTAGACCTAGGCGTAAACCAGAGCCTTCGGCGGACGCAACAACGAAACCTCTGCCTACCAAAAAAAACGCGGGCCATAAAAATGACCGCGCGCCCAATGAAAGCTCTGGGGACGAGAATGTCAAAACATCTTCCATAAAAAAATTTGCTCATGATTAGTACTCTTATGGCAGATGCCGCATACTCCAGGATCGCAGACACTCGTTACGAAGCCAAATTATTCCGTCGTGCACAATCGTATTATCTAATTCTCAGTGATTTCAAGTAAGCTATTTAGATTGAAGAGTTTCATGTGATACGGAATGATTGACATCCTGTTTATCAACCATCCGATGCATTGGAAGCCATGCGAGCGAGCGAACGAGTTGACTCGTCGATTGCAGTATAGGGCTTTATATTGTACCATCATCAAAACCACGGATCCAAATGCGGAATATGAAATGAGGCTAATACCTACCTCGGACCTCCGTGTAAGCATACAACGAAATTTTAACCAATGAACGAAAAGATGCGCGGCTGTAAATGGATCCGCACCCGAACCGTAACCGTAACAAAACGTTGTTGTTGAGGTTGCTGTTGCGGTGAGATAACTTTGGCGGCGTTTCAAAACTTAACTTGTGTGTCCATTGCCAGTGTGAATAATGCGTAAATCGGCCTTTTGTTCTCGGGTTATCAACGAGCTGAGCGGCGGTCACGGGTTGCGCAAATTCGACAAGATATTCAAACACTGTATTGCTATTTGTTGCTTGAATGAAAACCAACTTTCTGTACTCATACTCATGCGCGACTCGCGTTCGTTGGTTGATGAACTGTTCGTTACCGGAAAACTGTTCTAAAGTTTAGACATCCCAGGTGGCAGAGTAAGTAAGAGTGACCAGAAGCCAGGCAGGCAGTTTGATTTTAGACCGAAATAATTATCGCGCGTGCGGCAATTACTTGTGAAATTGCTCGTTTGTTGCTTGAATGAAAACTTGTATCTTGCCGAACAATATTTGCAGCTCAGGCAATAATAATTGTCTCAATGTCATAGTTCTCAGCAGATATCCTCAAGGCAGGTGCAATATCTTCATTAAAACAAGCAGAACTGATCTTCGCCATCTTTATATCCTTTTAAATCCTGACACTGAGCTAAAAGTATTTCTTTTAACCGTGTTGAATTAATTCGATCTGTGGCACAATCCGCACCTAGCTGTTCTAAACTCAAATTATATATACATTCTTGCTAGATCAGATAACTTAAGAGGTACAATAAATGGCTTAACTAGGTCACTTCATTGAATTTGATGTACATACATGCAATGTTGGTCTCGGAGCTTGATTTTCTTGCTTTGTAATTTATTTGTTTTGGTTTGATATATCTTGACTGCGTCTCACGGCCTGTTACTTCTTCTAGCTTAATACATTTGCCAGGCCTTCACGACGGCTTTTCTTAAATTGAGCAATCGCGGCGATCGAGTGGTTTCCATATTGCTAATCACTTTTTTCAGGGATCCTGACGATCCTTGTGACGCCACTAGCGATCACATGGAAACCAAGCTTTTTTAAAGCTTAAAAGCTTCCTATTATGGGGTTGGCCGGGGTGGAAGAATAATTGCTTACAGTTAATATTTTTCTTTGAAAATAGCGCTGTGAATTATTATTTACAATTTGCGTATCTGAGCAAGGTGCCGTGCAAATTATTTTGTTGAAATTCTCCCTTTGCACATCTCAAGCGGACCGGCGGTCCATAAACAGCTTGTTTAGATTTCTGGTCGTTATCCTCAGAGAGACTTGAATTTCACGACTTACTGCACGGAAGTTTTATTCGTACTTTGAAATTTGAAACTTGAAATCCCATCCAGATATAAATATAAGCCATGCCCCTTTTAGGATGCAAAATTTCCTCCAATAACTTAATGACTTTCAAACAAATATTTATTATATTTCATATTATGTTAAAAAAAATCAGATTTTCGTTTGACGACTCAAAATCTTGTTTTGTATTTAAGATCTGTATGTTTAGTTTACATCTGACTACATATGATTCATATTTGTTCATTGAAAGTTTTAGAAGCAATTACCATCCAAAATATAGACGCAACCCTTTTCAAGACGTAGAATTCCCTCCAGTCCGAAGAAAATACCCTTTAATTAATCGAATATTATTGTATGTCATATTGTTATGTTTTGAGAGTTGTAGATTTCGTTTAACGACTATAGAAGATGTTTGTATTCCATATTGTTTTATTCAGTACACATTGTACAACTCACTCTTAATTAAAAATGTATTTCTTATTTTGCACCTTGAAATATTTTTAGACGCAAAGCCCCATTAAAATAGCAGTCCAACCTTTTTTCAAGAAACGCCCTCTAAACAAATATAAGTTAAGCGCTTATTTTCATCGTTAAATTACAGTATGGTCAAAAGCAAACACAATTCCAATTCATAACATTCGATTACCATTGCGGGGTGCATAAATCAAATTAAGTTTTATAGCATTATTCTTGTGGAATAATTTTGAAAGAAAAAACATGTTACATTTTTTGGTTTCATCATTGACATTGGTGATGTTTTGCTCCTAATTTAAGTACTTATTGCTTGCAATATCCATCTTTACTGGAAAACACTAAAGCAAGCTGTTAATTTACGAACTGCCTGAAGCTTCTTTGCCGATGGGGCGTCTCTAAGGAGTGATGGTCCCGGCTGCCGGCAAAGATAAAGGGAAACGACTTCAAATAAGGCAAAAGATAACTGAGGAAGCTCCCCGTGTTATTTGCAGTTATCTGCAAGATACTAGCTTAGAAAATACTTTTGCGTAGAACTTGCTCATCGTTCCATAGCACAGGGGATGCAATGCGCTGGGCAGCAACGACAACCAAACGCTATATCGCGTCACAATGGCTGCATACTTCCATCCCTCCATCACACCCACAGCAAATTCCCACAGAAGAAATAGCACTTGGAATGGAAGGTAGCACGCCACTGATATGAAGACAATGATGTAGATCATCTTCAGCAGATCATTTTCAAGCTCCATAATCCCTCTGCCGCCTTCTGGGCGCCCTTCTGTCGCAGATACCGAGTGTCCTTTCGTGGGAACTTGTTGGTGTCCTAATACCTTGTCAGTTTGGCAACGCTCCTGAATTGGGTTTTTCCCTTCCTTGTGGATGTCTACAGCCATGGAGACGGCGTACAGCTGATTTGCGGGCTTTTCGTTTCGCTCGAGCTTGGTTGCGCGGAAGTCTGTCAATTTGAGGTCCGTCATGCTTGTGACTAGAGAATCCTCTCTTTTTGCGCGCTTCTTGGTTATGACAATGTGCTGGCGTAGTTTCAAGGCGACTAATCCGTAAGAGACTATAATCACGACCGTCGGCGCAAAGACAACGATGACCATATAAACAATAGTGTATGTGTGCAAATGTACAGGGGAAGACCAGATCTCTTCACAAAAGGTCTTTCCATGCTGATGGCTCTCTCGTGCCTGTCGAGTAATCAGCGACGGCAGTGCAGCGACAACACCCACCATCCAGGTGGACAAGATTAAAACTTGCGTCTGGACCTTAGAAAGTACCTTTGTTGCGTACGGTGCGGCAATGACACGCCATCTATATACAGCAATGGAAACCAATGTGTATCCGACGGCAGTAAAACAGACAATCTGCAGTGGGAATATGATTTTGCACAAAACTTTCCCAAAAATCCAATTTCTTTTCATCTCTTCATATGCGACATGGAACATGAAGAGAATCGTGTTGCCTAGTTCTGCAGTGGCAAGATTCGTCACTAGTATGTAGCCCAAAGGTTTTCTGCCCGGCACTCGACAAATCGCTCGAATAACAACATAGTTTCCCAACAAGGAGAAAAGAAACACCGCAACGTATAAAACAATACGAATGTGCTGCGAGATGCGCGGTTCAGCAATGAATATGACGGGGTTATGTGAGGGAAGAGAGTTGTTTGTCGCGTTCGTGTGATCCATAGACATGGTTCAGTTTCGCTCAATAATCAATTAGTGGAGATGCGAGGAAGTTTATATCTTCGGGCAGCTGGATTTCTGATTGCCTCGGGGGTTTCAACTAAACTTATTTACAAATGGTCTCTTGAAATTCCGAAGCCAAAATTGAATTCAATTTAAATTGCGCATCTAGTAATTTTGACTAATTTACTTGAAAGAAAAGTAAACGTTTGACCCCAACTGAGTCAATTGTTTTATGCAGAAATTGTGAACACTAACGATTTAGTGCGGTTCCGCTTGGGCTCAGGGTGTTTGTGATATGGGTTGTTAGCTGGTGACGTAGATACTAAGATAGGTGTAAGGCGTGGCTTTCTGAACTCTTTGTACGCTCACGGTGTTTGAAGTCTCACAGCGACTTCGAATTCTGAGTAAAACCACTGCTGATGCTGCCAGCTGCTTCTCTAAAATCGGACAAGTTTGGATTTAAAATAAGTTAAGACTGATTGACGATCAGACAATTTCCAAGAATATCTGCTTGGATATCTCCAGATAAGTATATCGGTAATGTATTTAGTGAATCCACCGCAGCTTAGCGTCTTCGAACAGGAACTAGTTGCATTCTGCCATGATGTTTGAGCAAGAATTCTTAGTCTTCTGTCGTGAAGTTGTCGGTTATCTAGTCCACAGCCCGATCAACCTACAAAAGCAACACAATTATAACTTGTTAGCAATATTTCTTTGATAGGGTTTCAATCAAGCTGACCCTTTGAACAGAGATCGTTTGAAATACATACCGTAGTTTCTATAATCATTAAGCCTACAGTTGCAAAATTAACTTATTTATTTACTTAAATTAAAAAAACCCTCTTATTAAAGCGAACTCTTAGAATTTTAAACGTAATCTTTGTGCAGCACAAAGAACATTATTATTATTTAGCCAGTCAGGTTTATTTGATAAATGATAGAAATAATTGAGTAAGTTGATGCTGGGACATAGCTCTATTTCATCTTTCGCGGCACTCTAGAAAGCGAGAAACTTATATCAACTAAAAAATCCACTTGACGCCAGGTCTTTATAACCATATCCATAAGTTTAGACCACCTCATAGGCAGATAAATAGCGTATATCGGCCATTAATATAGGGCTACTTCAAAATAGTTAATTAAGAGAGTAAGTAGACTATTCTTTACAGCCAGGGCTCGACTCCGAAGGCAACACAAGTTATATATAATAACCTTTTCATGCGGCTTATTTTCAAATATTTGGAAAGTTTCAACCGTTCAGTTCCGTTGTTTCATGTTCAAGAAACTAAAGAAACACGGATAAAGACATATCTTATCTTATCTTATATTATAGCTATCCTGACTTTTATAAGAGTAAAATTTGCGCCGCTGAATAGTCAGCGCGGCTAACTGGAATGCATATAAAGTACATGTGTGTAAGGGAATAAGGCGAAATTTTTGTCTTTTCTTAATCCCATACACGGCCACTTAAAAAAATATTCCGGCTTATCATCAGTAACTGATGAAATGTGGAAGGAGTCCAGTATTTCGGCCATTACCTGTACCTTGCAATGGAAACCATGTTAAATGGCCTGCGAGACTGATGGACTATAAAACAAAATGAGATCTCAAACTCTTAAATTATTTTAAAACAATTAAAAGAGCCTTGCACAGCATTTAAAACTAGTCTCGAACAATTAGAACTGCAAATGTTTTCTATATTTTTCTGAATTAAAGATTTTCAGAAAGTTCAGTGCGGCGGAGAAAATCGATGCGCGCGCTGATGATAAACAGGGATATTTTTTAAGTGGGCCAACTGCTCCCTTGTATTGTATCTAGTCCATGCATGTAAACAAGCATAAACTGAAAATCCCCGAGGGGAATGGAACTTTATGTATATCTCAAGCATATCCTATGTATCCCTGTCGAATTCGTAATCACTGACATGCATGTCTCATGTCCTTCACTTTACAAAATACCATAGAGTATGTCTTTTGAAAGCAAGTATAGATTCTTGTGGTTTCGTTGTCCACCAAATTTTGAAGTCTTTCCAAAAGTTTTGAACAACAGTGACAGTTTATGAACAGGTGATGCAGGGTTTGCTTATCCGTTTCACAGAACAGGTACATCTCGGTGTTCTTTAATCGTATTTTGTTTAAGAAGGTATTTGTGGGCAGCCAAAATAAGAAACATCAAAGTTTTCAAAAGATTTAAAATGCCAAGTCGTGTTTGGTTTTGTAGGATTTTGTTCATGCACCGTCTCAAAACTACAAAAGTTAGGATATTTTCTGTTTTTATGAAAAGCGTAATAGACAAGTCAACAATTTGTTGAGCAATATAGCACTGTATTAAAATGATTTTCAAATCGTTGCATATTACATGAGTAAATAAATTTGATCAGCCACGGTAACCGTAATATCAATGAGCAATTGGAGCACAGCATCAGAAAAACGCGGTTAATTTTACTTCGAATCATTAGCATACGAAATGAAATTACGGCGAGTGTTAACTTCATATCACAAAAACTCATGCAGCATCGCGATTTCTTATTTTGTTTTAAAATTTAGTTGAATTTTCATTAGACGAGATCTGTTAATCTGTACTTCTAGGAGGAAAATGTCTATCCTTTCATTTCGGTGAAGCTCGAAAAACAAACAACTTTGTCTCTGACTGTTAAAAGAAGACAAATTGCATCAGTGGCCATGGTAGACCAACGACGCCTTTGATTCCACTTAAACTATACAGTGTGCTCTGTCATTGCTACCGACCCAAGCTTTTGTTGCAAAAACAACCAACTTGGGAACATACCTCGACAAGGTTATTGTTCAAAAAGCCAAGACTGATTGAGGACATGTAGGGCAGGAAGATAGGGCTGCCTACCCACTCTTGTGCATACCGTGATGAGAGAACCCCGACTTTGCAAAGAAGCAATTATATCAAATAAAACAAAGTTTGTGTTTTACTTAAATACTTTGAGGAATGCCATTCATTAAGTCTCAATTGGTTGATTCCTCAGGGCGTAATTATAGCACTTCCCAGAAGACAAACAATACTGCGAATATAGGGAATAAATGCATTTATCTTCGACAAAGCTTTGTGTTTGTTTTCGATTTGAAACTAATTTTATGATTTCTTGCTCTTAACTGAACAGGGCTGCGCAGGGGGAGAGGCTGGGGATGCTTTATTTACCTCACCTATCTCCCCACTTTTAAAAAGTGGAACATTTAGCCATTAAACATGAGTGTTTTTAGTCGATATAAATTGCTAACTGTCATCATATTTGGAAGTTTTACGTACATCTTCAGCAAATTAGAAGACCTAAATTTGAACTTCCCAGGGAAAACATGTCCTCAGACACGCCAACTAGGGCTTGCGCTGAAAACAGCAAGTCAATTGAAAAACTGTAACAGCATGCCTTAGCTTTAATGACATAACATCAGTTGGACTCTTGTGCTATTTAAAAAACCACATACAGCGACGATGCTACCAATCTTTGTTCATTACTTAGTTTAAATGCTAAACGAATTGGTATAATATCAATGAGAACCCTCTTGGCTAGCATGTACATCCGTGGCTGCGTGCGCTTCCTCGCCAGCTGTCGGGTATTGTTTGCTATTGTATAGAGAGTAAGCCCACTGACACGATTCTAAAACAATTTTGAGAACATTTATCTACATCCATATTTATCCGCCTTAAAATCCAAATTGTTGATTATAGTTACGTTTAGAAGTCAACGTAAGGTAATGTTGACAGTCTACATATCTAAGCAGATTTCTAGGAAAATAATATACTGTTGTAAATTGTAATAGCTGTCGTAAATTGTAATTAGAGAGTTTAAGCATCCCGTAAATTTTTCCCGCGAACAGCAGGGGTCGGTCACAACGCTCGGCGTCTCTGTTTTCTACGCGAGGAGGTGTGTTTTCACGTTTGACAACACCGCGTTTACATTAAGCTTAAACCAAATAAAGATAACGAACCTACAGCAAATGGCAGACGGCTATCTGACGGTTCCCGTTCACGTTATACCCGATGCTTAATCTCTCTGTCAGAAATTGTAATAACGGATCTGTCATGAATTGTAATAAAGATTGCCATAAATTATAATAAAGCTTCAGGTAATTTGTAATAAGGCTTGTTGGCGTAATTTGTAATAATGGGTGGATGGATGGATGGATGGATGGATGGATGGATGGATGGATGGATGGATGAAGGAACGAATGATGAATGGATGGATGGATGGATGGATGAATGAATGAAGGAACGAATGAATGAATGAATGGATGGATGGATGGATGGATGGATGAATGGATGGATGGATGGATGAATGGATGGATGGATGGATGGATGAATGAAGGAACGAATGAACGAATGAATGAATGAATGGATGGATGAATGGATGTATGGATGGATGGATGGATGGATGGATGTATGAAGGAACGAA
>JAOCZQ020502146.1:0-10510 GCA_025434785.2 Epizoanthus fatuus | reverse complement strand
ATGTTTACACGATCATTCACACGATCATTTACACACTCGTTTACACAATAACTTACACGATCATTTACACGATCATTAATTTACACCATCACTTGCATATCATATAAGAAGACAGATGCTCGTAAAATGGAATCTCTTTGTTGATTAAAAACTTCATCGACAACTGATGCTCAATGACTGACTGGTTGAGGCGTGTATTTTTAACTTCTCAATAACATCAGACAGAATTGATCACAATACACTGATACACGAGCTCCAGTGTCTGGGGAGTACACCCCATTTTTGTTAACTGGGCAACAGCTTTCTGTCGCACTGCCGGTAGCGCGTCAAACGAGACAACTGCACTTCCAGCTGGGCATTAAGTCGCCGAAGTCGAACCCCAAGGAATAAAACCTATGGGCAAGTTCTAGAAACCATCCAAGCTTATGATTCGAATGTTGGGAATACGTGACGTTAGCTCGATTTTTCAAATGCTAGAATACTGCTGAAATTGTCGAAATAAAGGTAAATTACCTCAGCTATATGTATGATGTGTAGTTTTGGGAAGCAGTGATAGAATTATTTAGAATCAATCAGAAACTCACACACGGATGAGAAATGATGTATTGGAACCCCATGATTCTTTTTCAGAAAGGGCTGAAAGTTAAGTGGTTTCTTCAGCAAATTCTGGTTTTGCATATCATTTTCCAATCTCTTTTATCACTGACTGACTTTAACAAGTTCAAAAGTCCTGACCCACATATGATACATTGCTGACACATGTGACACACACCTACATGTAATACATGTATGACACATTGCTGACACATGTCTGACCCACAGATCGATATCAATCTAGATGTGACATTGATGCCTGAAACACACCTGTCACTTGTCTGACACATAAACACCTGGCACATGACTAGCACACACATCTCATATCTCCCTGGTTATTCGTACAATAATGTGGCCATTGTTTACTGCTGCCTCTGCACGCAGATCACTTAGATACTCTGGGTGGGGAATAGTGGCACTGGGCTCGGGATCTGTGAGGACTGCCACCAAGCGGTTTGCCAGCTGCTGTTTATTGTCGCCAGATTTCACTTTGATTCCATAGCCTCTGCACAGCTTTGCCAGCTGATCCCGCATATACACCCTCTTCACTCCAGCGATACCATGCTTGTTTGCATAAGTACACAAGTGGTGATGGCTGGTGCGCTTTCCCTCACTGCGGTCTTCCACAATCTTGCAAAATAGAAGGTGATCTTTTTTTTCTGCTGCAACCTGTTGCCGCTGAAGGACACGCTTCCTATGTTCTGCGGTTTTCTTCAACTTGTAGGTGCGGCGAAAATCCTTCAGGAATTGACAAGCACCCATCTTCATATACCGAGTAACCACACCATTAAGCAATTCCTTCACAAGAACTAAAATATATTGACATAGTTACTCTTTAATGCTTTAAAATAACATGCAATTGCCCTGTTTCACTATCACATGTACGTCATAGGTTCCTTCAATATAATAAACAAAAAGTGATTTATTTTGCTGGTAAAAGTTCAAATCCATCATCTTGATATTATATCTGATTCATATTATCATATGGACAATGAAATGTAGCAACTAAGTTGTTGCACAGCTTCGCTAGTGTCTGAACTATAGCTAGCCTGAAATGTGGTTTGTTTACATTTTGTTTTCTCCCACTTTAATCCCACAATGCAACAGTAACACGGAATTTTGAAAGATCCAAAATCAAAGGAGGTTTCACAAATTTTATTCCGAAAGTTAATTAAAATGTACAGAAACGAGGGTTAACTTTCTCTTTCTACAAGGAAGAACATTGCAGTTTGTGCGTGTTTTGCTTGAGTTTGTAAAATGTAAACAAAATGTGACGTAATAGTGAAATAGGGCAATTAGTCTTGTGGTATGTTATCCTGCAGGAAGTATATTAATTCTGCATTCAGTGACTATATTTTTTCACATAACCTTCCCACCAGCTTCTGGCTATAGTTATTAATTACTTACTTTTTGAGCTCTTTGCTAATTAATTTGACGTCGTTTTACGTAAAGATTAATTTTAATGTTATACATGTACGTGCTTTTTCGGGGCGATCCACTCCAATTACCCCTGGTAGAGGGTTTTGGGTACATGCATGTACACTACCTGGTTCCAGGTTATAATATCATTAGGATTGGTACTTTTTATGAAAACCAAAATGTCATTTCAAACCATTTAAAAGCAATGTCTCAGCTTAAGTAGCAACACCATGCAGTGTTCTGAAGACTGTTTTAAAATATTGCCCAATCAGTGATCAGCTTCAAGTTAATTGTAACATCTGGGATTTGTTTGATTCACATGGGGTTATAAACAGATTTCGAGCCATCTCGGCATTATAAGCTGACACAGTGCCTTTAAAGTTTATATTAAAATCATAAACAACTACAACAATGAACATAACTCACTTCCTTATCAAACTCTGTGTCTTCAAAGATGGCCATCCATGAAGATTCAAGTTGTTCATCACCCAGGACATCATCGATAGATTTGTCCACAAAACCACTCTTGTCATCAGAAGTGCTGATTCTAGCTACATTCATGAGCCCAATTCGGAGTTCCTCAATCCTCCTTATGCACAAAAATGTACCATCAGTTATATGTAGAAGGCCACGCTCTCTGTACTGACGTTCTTCCGTCACTTCTAGTGTACCAGGGAATGCAGTGCTCTCTTTGAGCAAGGAATATTGAGTAATAACATACTCATCGAGAAGGTCACACTTTGTATTGGCTGCATTGACACTCTGACGTGTAGAAGAACAGGACGAGAACAAGTTGGTGCGGACATACTTCCTGTTTCGTTCTAGTTCCTTCCTTATTGCCCACCCTCCAACATGTCGAATCTTTGCCAAACCCTCAATGGGCATCTCAGCAACAGTAATATTTAACTGTTCCACATTATGCTGAACAGTTATTTTCTCAGCAACTTTGTGAACAAAATACTTAAAAGTATCAAGACAAAGTTCGGATCCAATGGAAGTTTGAGCTTCAGATAATGCAGTCACCTGAAAGAGTGCACAGAGTTCCTTTCGATACTGAATTGAACCAATAATTGAAACATACATCTGGTGAGTCGATTCAGTCAAGTGCTTGCGTGGGATGATTACATTGTCAGCATTGTTTGCCAGGTGGTCACAGAATATTTGATAAATCCTGAACCACAGGATGTGAGCAAACATGTTGAGTGAGGGGGTAGTGCCATCTTCTGATACTAGGTTAGCTATCAAGCTATTTTTTTCTGAACAGAAATCATTTGTTGCTTGATCATCTGGAACAACTTGCTGTTTTAGAATTGCTACAATGTCAAAGTCCTCGGGCAGTTGACAGTCAGTTGACATCACAGTCATCTAAGGCCAAATAGATAGTGGCTAAATCAATGGCTCCAATTTCATCTGCCTTCTCAAAGTAAGAGGACATCAGCCCATCAGGGTAGTTGTCCATTACTAGACTCTCTGGTGCATCTGCGTCTCCATCACCAAAGTACACCCCTCTATCACTGACATCGAACAATTCATCATCAAGCCATTGGTTGCTGCAGCATGTGAGATCAGCGCACTTTGCCTCATTACATTGACATACTTCAACTGCCTCTTTCGATGGTGGCAAAAGTTGTCTGGGCTTGAAACCACGTACTTCAAGATCATCGTCGCAGCGTACTCTTGATATCGCTAGGTAAATCAAACCAGGAACAAATTCTCTGGAGCAGTGAATTACGACGCTTGGCAGAGTAAGTCCTTGTGTCTTGTGACAAGTTGATGCATAAAATAGAACTAATGGGAACTGTGTGCGGCTACCGACAACATTGCCTCCCTTGTCCCTTTTTGACCAGGTCTCCATTTTAAGTACAACCCTGCCATGGCCTGTCACCTCTACCTCTAAGTGCTCCTCATCACTAATCCCCAAAAACTTTCCAGCTGTACCATTCTTTAGTGTGTCCGAGATGTTCCACACAAGCATGATTTTAGCATTTGGCTTTAAATAAAGTTCACTTGGAGCTGGGCAGCTGATGCCCGCCACGTTTCCCTTATCTATACAAACAAATTTGTACAGTTCTCCAGGTAGTCCACGCAGAACTTCCAAGTTGTGCAGTTGCACGGACAGTTTCTTAAAATAGACGTGAACGGGATCACCCCCGATTGGTCTGCCAAGAGACCGTAAAAAACATTCGCTTTCTCGAGAACAGTGACCGAGGCGGATTTCCCCAAGTGCCTTTATGAATGCCGCGTCGGCCGATTGCTGTCTCATGATTCGCAGCAGTTCAAATCTGTGGGGGATAGCAAAGTTAAACAACCCTGACTCAAACATAAACTGACCGTCGTCAAAGGCGTTTGGAACAGGTCTTAACTGAAGGAACTCTCCCACGATTATCAGTTGCTTTCCACCAAATGGCTTGAAATGATCGTCCCCGTCCGCGATCTCGTGGTGAATGGCATTCACGAGTTCAAAGATCCTCCTGCTTGACATTCCGGCCTCATCCCAAATGATCGTGTCAGCTTTTTCTATCCGTTTCACACAATGTGGCAACATAACAGACCGTTCTACTACCATCTGGGATGGCATGTCGGCAGTCTGTAATGCATAGTGAGAATGCACTGTCGAAGACTTCACATTGTCACCATAAACAGAACAAGAAATCCCACTTGAACAAATGACAATAACCTTGCGTCCCCGTCTCGTTTGCCGTACCGTTGGAAGTGTGCACTGGAGCACTTGATCACGGAACATAGAGTTCACCACTGGATCAAGACTTTCCAGTTTTGGTATTTCGAAAACCTTAAGGACAACAGCAAATTCCTCATCAATTGGATAGATCATGAAGATGAATATTCGACGACACGCTATCAAGAAATCGAAATCAAAATTTCAAGTATCAATGGAAAGGACATGGTGGAAACCACACAGGCGGATGCTCTCAATTCTGAAGATTGTAACCAAACTCTGCTCATCACGATCCACGTGTATCTTACCACTGGAGTTATCATGTTCCAAGGATCTGCCTTTTTTTGGGCAGAAAAGGAAATCTCAATCTTCAATGAACTGACTGATTGTGCCATTGGTACCTTTCAATCGCCGCATGAGGTGACGCCACGGGACAACAACGCTAATGTCCCCATTGTTATTTCCGACACGTCTTCACCAGACCAGCAGTATGACAAACTGCTCACAAATTAAGTGTTGGAGTGACAACATAACAGTCCCGTCCTTCACCAAAAATAAGAAAATCTGCCAGTTCACGTGAGTTTTGATGCATGTTGTATAGAGTGATACAGTGGTGAGATCACGAATACTTTCTAACCCTAATTTCCCACCTCACAACTGCGCTCACAAATTCTCCAACGGATTTCTGGCGAAGGAAGAGACTTTTTCCTAGTGGCTGGAGGGAAAATTGGTTAATGTAATGGTTGCTACTCCCAGTCTATTATAGATTGTTACATGCTATGGAAATCTTGTCTGAAATACAGCCATCTGAAATGACAGTTCCGGGCAACATCAGATACCTTGGGTCCATAAAGCTGCTGTTGCCCGCAGTGGCTGTCAATAAGTGTATAATAGTATATTACGATTGTCTCGTTTGACCGATATGAATCAAGCCCTTTAGATGTTATATAGGTGGTTTTCACGTGACGTCACAGATACTGCCGCCGCCATATTGGTGTACCAATTAAATATGCACGCGTCCTTTTGCGAGTCATTTCAAAGCACGTGGAGAGCGACATGGGAGTTTTACACCTCAATATAAACCTAGGATAATGGCTTCTTCTGATGACAATTGTGAATATATCAAGCAGAAATGTTATACTCCTTTGTCCGACTATGCCAAGAAACTTGAGCAGAATGTCAGAAAGCGATATTTGGAGAAGATTGCAGCGATCGGAGTCGACCCAGTATTCATCGAAGGAAAGTGCTTTGAGCCTGATTGTTTACCTCCTGTGGAATCGACAGATCTTCTGTTTTATCTGGTTTTGGAGACAAGTTTCTACACTCACCAACAATTTAAGGCATACCGAAGCTTAGAAGCCTATAATCAGATGGTTTCAGGATGGATTGCAAGCGTCCAAGGCCACATAATTGCAAACAAGTTTGTCGTCTTGGCGAAGGTGAGGCATTCGCAAAGAATGAATGATTCCTTGATTCCAGTTTGGATCATAACAGAGAAAGCAGGAACGATTAACTCGGCACATTGTTTAGATTGTAAGGCTGGCCTTGCCGAGGCATGTTCACACATCGCATGTGTGCTGTTTTATCTTGAAGCATGGACGAAAATTAATGGAAAACTTGCTTGCACTCAGGTCTCGTGCGCGTGGATTTTGCCATCATTTGTAAAGGAAGTTGAGTATGCCAGAGTGCGTGACATTAATTTTAAATCTGCAAGGAAACTAAAAACTGAATTAGACTCAACTATTGATGAACTCCCAAATATGTCTACTCCAGACTCGTCAGTGAAGCCGAGTGAGCGAACCAAAATTCCAGCTCCAACTAAAGAAGAAATGGATTCGCTTTACGCCTCCCTGAGCAAGAGCACAACAAAGCCGATTGCACTGAGCTTGATTCCAGAGTACGCCGACAGCTTTGTAATGAAGAGCCGCAATATTCCAACTGTACCAGACTTATTCGAGGAGAAAAACCTTGAATTGACTTATCCCGAACTCTTGCGTGTTTGTAAAGAAACTGAGCTCGAATTATCACGAGATGAAATTGACCAGATTGAGAGAGATACTGTCACGCAAGCAAAAGGCACGAACTTTTTCAGACATCGAGCTGGTAGAATTGGAGCATCCCAGAGTAAAACTGCCGCCCATACAGACCCTGCATTTCCCTCTCAGAGCCTCATCCAGTCAATTTGCTACCCAGAACTGAATAAATTTACAACTAAAGCAGTTCTTCACGGATGTAAGCATGAAGGGGATGCAATTAGTGCCTACGAAACAATAATGAGCAAGAGCCATACTAATTTCAAGATAGCAAGATGTGGTATGTTTGTGAACGAGGAGTACCCCTGGTTGCATGCGACCCCAGATTTTCTCTGTTCCTGTGACTGTTGTGGAGAAGGTTGCGGCGAGGTTAAATGTCCCTTCTGCATTGAGAACTGTGACTTTAACAGTTATGTTTTGAAGAGTGCTTCTTGTCTGGAGGAAGATAGTGCTGGGAGGTTTGTGCTCAAGCATGACCACCAGTATTATTATCAAGTGCAACAACAGCTTTTTACCACTAAGAGGCAGTATTGTGACTTTGTGGTATGTGCTTTTGACTGCAATGGTGGAGCAAAATTAGTGCTGCAAAGAATTACCCCAGATGTTGGTCACTGGGCGTGTGTCCAACCGAAGTTGACCAAATTCTGGAGAACATGTGTTTTACCAGAAATGCTTGGGAGATGGTACACACGCCGTCACAACCTAAGTGACATTAAGCCCACAGAACCAGATGGTGTTTGTTACTGCAGGGCATCTAATGATGAAAATACTGTCAGGTGTGGCAACCCAAACTGCCCAATCACTACTTTTCATCTTGCATGTTTGGGTGTTGAGAGCATTCCCAAGACATGGTACTGTCCAAACTGCAGAACTCTGCCTGAATTTAAGAGATCCAGATCCAAGAAAGCAAGTCAACCTGTGAAAAAGTCAAACCCGACTTCGACAGTGGCCAAATCAGCTATGGCACTGGAAACCATTTGCACATGTAAAACAAAACCCAAAGAGACTGATAAACTTTTAGAATGCCACAATGCAAGTTGTCAAAATGGCAGATTTTTTCATTTGCCATGTCTGAAGTACAAACGGATGCCAAGTAACAGCAAAACTACATGGATTTGCCCCACTTGCAGATGCAATAAAAGCGACAATTCTTCTCTGCCACAGCCAAACTGTGATAATGAAATACACATTGTCAAGACCACGCACACCCGGAGTGAAAAGCATGCATCTGTTGGTAATCTGGGCAGCAACGAATTTGAAATAATTGCATCACCTATTGGATGGTTGGACTGTACAATTGTACATGAGGCCCAGGTTCTCTTGAAGGAAGTAAATCCAGCAATTGAAGGTTTACAAAGACCAACATTGGGCCCAGTAAGAAACTTTGATGTGATGACAGGCGAGTTTGTTCAAATTCTACACACAGGAAACAACCATTGGGTGTGTTTGAGTTCAATCGGATGCCCCCCTGGCTTTGTAAATTTGCTTGACAGCTTATCTCACAGGGTCATAGCTCAAGACATTGTGGAACAGGCCCAGGACTTACTTGCCCAAAATTTTAGGGGAATCTACAGTAAATCGGTGCAACAACAAGAGAATTCGAGTGACTGTGGCGTGTTTGCTGTTGCATTTGCAACATGCCTTGTTTATGGACAAGACCCAGAACACATTACTTTCTCTATTCCGAGGATGCGTCCTCATTTATTGCATTGCCTCAGGGCTCGTTCAATACAACTATTCCCTACAATTTGAATTCCCTACAGGAAAGCACAAATTACTCCTTTCAGATAAGATATAATCAGTGGCCCATTAATATTGCTATTCGGGGTGGGTCAGAAATTTTCTGTAGCATGACAGATATGTTGCTGACCATTGCTAAATTTTCAGACATTTACAACAAATAAAGTTGGAAGAATTTTACATGTCATCTACAAAAACTTATAGTTGGTAGTTAGTTCTTTTATGTTCTAAAAGAGAAGTCTGATATTGACAAATATGTGGAACTAGAAGTGTTGATCTGCAACAAGATGTGTCACATTAATTTCGTAAAAAATGTCATGTTGTAAATACTTTTTGAAGATTTTCGCCTACTATTTCAATGGTTCACCACTAAAAAGTTGCCATGTAGTATACATTAACTGTCATATCACAATTGTGTTGGTTAATACATTCTACCAACTCATATTATAAATTAGGTATGGAGCCAAGAAAAGGACAAGAAGGGAGGGGGTCAAAACACATGCCTTCACGAGGGACCCATTTGGGAGTAGGGGGTAGGGCAAGACACCCTGCATCTCCTCCAGGAGCTAAAACTCAACATATAAAAAAATTGTTTTTGAATCTCTCTGAAACTAAAATGTAAAATTTAGAAATAAATATACTGTCTGTTGTATCTTTCGCTATCATTTCATTTTCTTTGCTTTTAAAAATTGTTGCTAGGACCCCCTAAATAGAAATAGGTAGTCAAAATTGGGGGGCGGGGTGGTGGTATCTTGCAGTGACAGTTGTGTCTGGTGAAAAAGTGGGTCCCTATCTGGGGCATATGTTTTGACCTGCTCCCAAAATCAATGTGGTAAATAAACAATCAATGGTCCTTTATAACAGGTGACTTTATCAGAGTCAAAATACATAACTGCATGAGCAATGGGTCCCAGGGTGGTTACTCAGGTATAAAAGTGACAGGAAGATGAGAATAAATGCAACCCCCACAAAATACCAATGGGCCCTAAACACAAAAAATACCCAGAACCAGGGCCAAAGAATGCAATGTAATTTGCAGTCTTGCAATTAAAAAATACCAGCCAGAATGTCTAGTCAAAACCCCCAAAATAACAGGCAAAATTGCCAATGCAAAAATATACCAAAATTGCAACTCCCCCAAAAAATGACCCAGCACAAACAAGCCATGCCCTTCCTTTATCCTTGGTGTTTGTCGCCGCTTCTTGTTGTTGACATATTTCAAGACTGGACAGATGAGTTATATTTCCACCAACGGGTATCGCAGTCAAGTTTTCAATGTTTGTCACAGAGTGCGATCTCGCCGATTCGTTCAAGGTCGCTGCCATCTCGATACGCCGTCTTGCATCATTCAGAACAAGTCAAAACTCTGGCTGTTTCTTGCTTACTATAGTTATTTCCAAGTTGTTCTATGAAAATAATCCATGACCAATCTATTTATTCCGAAGCTACAACATGCTGTGTATGGAAAATCCGCATATCTCAGCACTTGCCGACTTGTATAATATATATTTCTTCCGAAATACCTAATGCGACTGCGCTTAATTAAACTGATTAATAGTTTCCTCATCAGCCAATCATTTCTGTGTTTTAGGGTAAATTGGCCAAATTTCAGGTTACAGTAAGATAAAAATAAAGCCATCTCAGCCCGGCATATTAAATATGCAACACTAACAAAATTAGCGAAGATACGGTGTTTTGACAAAAGTATATTGTTTCTACAATTATTATTCAAAACGACTCTGACTGAGTTATAAATTGTTATATAAATATTAACGAAAGAAACATTTTAACATTTGAAGTTAAAACTTAATTCCCGTTAAACTGCTCAAAGCTAGCGCTCTTAAAATGCGAAAACGGCCACCTAAAATTCGCATGTAAGTATTTTGCGGTTAGCCGTTAAGAGCTCTCTAAATGCGTGTTTGTTACTTGCTGTTTGGTAGATCTTCATGAATAAGTTATTATAACCAGCTGTAAGTAAGTTTTGCTGTGGAACAAGAAGAATAAATGACGTTCTCGCCTTTGTAAAATGCAGTTCAGAACTATTTGT
>JAOCZQ020500057.1:0-10523 GCA_025434785.2 Epizoanthus fatuus | reverse complement strand
GGCCAACAGGGCGCGACCGCTCGACCGGGCCCCGGGTTCGGGCTCAAAGACGCCCTGGCGCAGATCCGCGCCAAGAAGCAACAGGAGGCCGCCAATGCCCAGGCTGCCACGCCAGAAGCTGCCCCTGCCGCCCGAGCCGTTTCCACAGCCCGACCCGGCGCCGTGGAAGCCGCTGGGGTAGCCCCCCAGGCCAGCATCCAGGCCATCACCGCCAAGCAGATCCCCGACATGACGGACGCGGAGCTGCAGGTGGCCATTGCGCACTACGGCCCCAGCCACTCCGTTGCAGATGGAGTGGTCGACAAGGGCAGGCAACCTACCGTTTCTCAACAGCCGAAGGAGGCAAGCAGTGGCACTCAAACCCAAGAAACCCAGCAAGCAGGCGCGGGACAACAGGCGGCGCGAGCAGGGCAAGCAGGAGCGCGAGACGAAAGCCACCTGAACGCGCTTGAGCTGCGGCTGTCGCACGAACGCGGGCGGTTGCGCGCAGCCAAGACGGACGCCGAGCGCGCCACGCGCCAGGTGACGGTGGATGGCATCGAGCGGGAGATCGCCGGGGAGCGCAAGTTCTTGGGGCTCGCGCCGCAAGCAGCCAGCGCGATGAGCGACGATGCGCTGATGCAGGCGCTCAAGCCGGACGGTGCCCCAGGCCAAGCCGGCCCGGCAGCCCCTGCTGGCACATCAACGGTTCGGGCACTGAACGATGGCGCCCCGGCTCAGAACCTTGGAGCGCAAGCAGCGCCAGCGACTGGCCAGAAAACTCAAGCGATTGACAAGGCGCCAGGCGCCGCAGCCAGGGCCCTGATACACCTTGCAGGGCTGAAAGGCGCCAGGCTCATTGCCGATGATGGTCGTGGGCGCAAGTTGATTGAGGTGAACGTCACCCCGGAATTCAGGAGGAAGCATTTTGTCAACGGGCGGATGCCAATGGTCGATGGCCTTGAACTCAAGGAGAAGTCCGTCGTCACTGGCAACGTCCACGATAATGGCTACGTCCTAATCGACAATCGCGAGCAGCTTGCGGCCCGAAGGGGCGCCTCACTTGCGCCGGGAGCGCAGGGAGAGGCGCAAGGCGGTGCGGTCGAGGTGTTGCGCCAGCAGCTGCGCGACGTAGAAGACAAAATTCTTGCTGCGGCTCCCAGTGCGATGGGGCATGGCGGCGGTGACATCGAGGCTGCGATGAAAAGCCGCAAGGTGCCCGTCACGCTGAAAGCGCAACGCAAGAAGCTGAAGGAGCAGATCCAGCAGTCGCAGGGTTCGCAGCAAAACCAGCAACAAGCCACCGCCCAGCAAGCGCAAGCAGCTACTGAAAATGTAGCAAATGATGAAAAAGACGGTCGAGCGCAGCAGCCCATGCCAGCATTCGACGCCTACAACGATGCTATGGATTGGGCCAAGGCCCGCGCCAAGTCGATGGGAATGTCATTCATTGCATACCGATCCACTGATGAGTTCAAGAATGGCGTGAGTCAGCAGCTTGAGTCGCTCTACAAGACCCACAAAGCCAAGTGGGATGCAGACACTGCAGAGGCAGGAAAAGCCATGCAGGCGGCCATGGCGCAGGCCGGCATTCGCCCCGGCGATACGGTGGAGTGGGTGCAGTCAGGAGCGTTTCTGTCGCAAGACAGGATGTCTGGCGTGGTAAGGCTGGACAGCAACGGTGTGCCGCAGGTTCACATGGGCAGCGAGATTGCCGTGGCAAAGCCCGGCGGCAAGATTGGCTACACCAAGAAACTGCGCTGGCAGGATTACATGAAGAAGTCCGGCGAGGCCGGCAAAAGAGAACAGAATCAGCCCGTAGCGCCCGCAGCTACTGCGCAGGCAGCTACTGAATCTGTAGCGCCAGAAGCGCTGGAGTTGGCAGCGCAGACGCCCGCCGAGGCTGCAGCCCGCCAAGCCGCACAGGAGCAGGCAGACAAGGCCGAAGCCGCCGCCATGGCGCCCGCCGCGCAACCTGTCGCAAATCAGGCGGAATCCGTACAGGTCAATGATGCGACGTTTGAGAGCGCCGGCTTGAAGATATACAAGCGCAACATCAAGTCGGGCGACCAAGTTGAAAGCCGATGGGTTGTTCAGTCTCCAGAGAACGCAGAGCGCGAAGCACGCGGAGAGCGGCAGATTGGCGGTGATCTGATCGTCGGAAGCCGAGAGGAAGCCGTCAAACGCGCCGAGCAAGAGGCCAAGAACTACGCCAGCGAGAAGGCGCGCAAGGCCGAGATTGATCGCCAAGAGAACGAGGCCAAGGCGGCGGAAGAAGCGCGCAAGGCTGCAAACCGTGGCAAGTCGATTCTTGAGCGCCGCGCCGATGCGGTTCTGAGCAAGGAAGTCCGAGACTCTGAAACGGGCGCTGTCATGACTCGCGCCCAGTGGATTGAGAAGCGCGTCAAGGCTGGTGATCGTCCATCTGTTGAGATGGTTGACAAGATCAAGCCGATGACGAGAGCGCAATTCAACCGTGCAAGCAACGCAGAGCAGCGGGCGCATGAGGCCAAGATCAAGGCTGGCGGCAAAGTACCGGAATACTCTCTTGGTGACTACATCGTTTCCAAGACTGAGTATGACTACGCGCAAAAGCTGATCGCAGAATCCGCTCCCAAAGTCGAGCAAACCGAACAAAACGCGCCGCGCAGTGAAAGCGTAGTTGCACAAAAGCCCGCAGCGCAGGCCACTGCACAGCCTGAGCAGGCCGAGCAGAAGGCGACGCACCAAGACCCCGGAGAGAAGCCTGAAGCTGCGACCAAGGCTGTCGTTTCCGAGGCCATGAAGACCGCCGCAAAGAACGAGGAAACCAAGCCGTCTGAGATGCGGAAGTGGCTGCTTGGCGAGATCGACAAGGCGCTGCTGAATGCTCCTGACCGTGCCGACTATGACGAAGCCGTCAAGCGCATGGGCGAGAAGGACGCCATCAGCATGTTCACTGGCAACGGGCCGCTGGGCAAAGCCTCCGAAACCGGCTTCATCACCTTCGATGTTCCTGGCGATGGCAAATTCAAGGTGCGCAACAGCGTGCGTGGCCTGCTGGAGTTCCGCAAGAACGTCAACGCCACGCAAGGTTTCAAGGACAACGGCCAGAAGACGGTCAAGCCTGAGCAGAACGACGGCGTGCAGGGTGGCAGCGGTGGGCAGATGGCCGCTATCACCAACATGATCGAGGAAGGCGACTTCGAGGCCGCCCGCGACTATGCCGAGGCGGTGGGCATCAAGCTGGAGGACGTGAAGGTGCCGCGTGGTGAGCGCAAGCCGCAGTGGGACACGTTCTTGAAAGATGGCACTGTCCCGCCACAGCCTGACACGCGCCCACTGCCCGCGCCGAAGACTGCCGCCCAGTTGAACGCGGAGAAACTGGAGGCCGAAGAAGCCGAGCGCCGCAAGCCCAAAGACACCGGCTGGAACATGGCCGGCACCGGCTACGGCGGCAAGCGCTATACCGGCCGTAACATCACTCTGGACGATGGCCGCGAGGTGGTGGCGCGCGTGTACGAGAACGCGGGCAACTACGACGAGGTGGAAATCAAGGTGGACGGTGTGCGCAAGTTCACCGTGCGCGACTCCTACAACGCGCAGGACAAGGCAGATGCCTTCATCAAGACGCTGACGGCCAGCGAGCCCGAAGTGGACTACAAAGGCTTCGAGCGCGTGCCCAAGGGCAACGGCGCCTTCGAGCTGCGCGACGGCAACATGACCGTGCTCGTGGAGCCCACAGAGCGTGGCAAGTTCCAGGCATCGTTCCGTGGCGCCAAAAGCAGCCCGCATCTGATGGGTGAGCAGAGCGCGGTGGACTGGGCGGCGAACTACCGGGAAGACGGCAGCAAACCCAACCGCGCACCAGCTCGCGTGACCCCACAAATCTCTGGCAACCCTGAGAAGTTCATTAAAGTGGCGGCCGACTCTGTGCGTGAACTGCGCTCAGTGGACGTTGATCGCGTGCTGACCGAAACCCCGGTGCAGTTCCGCGCCGAAGTGGCCAGCTACATCCGTGACCAGCGCAAAGACCTGGCCGATGAGGTTGATGAGGTGATGGCCGAGATCCAGCCGAAGGCAGCCGCGCCAGTACCAGCGCCAACAGGCAGCCGTCGTGACCCGGCCAAGGTGTCCATGTTCGCCCCTTACGAGGATGGCGATGTGGTGAGCATTGACGGCCAGGACTGGACCGTCAAGCAGGACACGCCCGGCTGGTATCTGACCACCACCGGCAACTGGCGCGGCCAGCACCCGACCATCCGCAACGTCAAGGCGATGGCCGACCTGATCCGCGAGGTGGAGCAGGCGGCAGAGGCGAAGCCAGCCGCCAAAGCCAAGACCCCCAAGCTGACCGCCGAAGACCTCGCCAATCAGGACAAAGCCCTGCTGGATGGCGCCATCAGCGTGCAGGACTACATGGACGCGACCGGCCTGACCGACGAGGATGTGGGTGTGGCGGCTGGTGATGGACTGCGCCAACAGGCCGACCGTGAGGCCAAGGCAGCAGACCCGTACCACCAAGGCATCCAAAAGATGCAGGATGCGCTGTCTGACCAGATGAAGGCCGCACTGGACGCGCCATCCTCCACACCGCAGCAGCGCAAGTCCAAAGAGGAACGCATGGCTCGCATCACCCGCGACCGTGCCACCCTGGACATGATTGCGCGTGGGTTCGAGCACCCGTTCGACAACCGTTTCGTCACGAAGCTGTCGCCCATGCTGAAGGCGCGCTTCACGAAACAGTGGGAGTCGATCAAGACCGGCGAGTTTGCCAAGCAGGCATTTCAAGAGGCGTCCTACAAGCTGTGGGCGCAAAAGGTCATCGACAAGGCGCGCGAGAAGTTGGGCATGGTGGCAGAGCCCACCGGCACCCGCCGCGACCCCACCAAAGTCTCGATGTTTAACCCGTACAACGACGGCGACATCGTGACCATCGACGGCCAGGACTGGACCGTCAAGCAAGACACGCCGGGATGGTATCTGACCACTACGGGCAACTGGCGCGGGCAGCATCCGACCATCCGCAACGTCAAGGCGATGGCCGACCTGATCCGTGAAGTTGAGCAGGCATCGGTGGCGCGGAAGGCCGCAGAGATTGAGCCAGAAACCCCAAAGCTGACCCAAGCCGAAGCCAAGTCCCTGATGGAATGGCAAGACCTGGGCCAAAAGGATGGTGTCAAAACCCACGCACTGACGTTCTACGAATCTCAGGCCGACAAGGATGCCAAGCGCGGCCGGATGATCGTTGCCAGAGTCACCAAGGAAGTAGATGGCCGTAACTGGATGGTGGAGGGCACCGAAGAGATGTTGGCCGTGCTGGGCATGGCTAAGAAGAAGGCCGAGCAGGTTGGCATGGCAAGGGTTGTGGCGGACGGGTATGTGGCTGAAGACAACCCTTTCGCTGAGTACGACGCTGTTGCCAAGCAGTACGGCTACGAGGTTCGGCCTGACGGGATGATCGGTAGCGACGGCAAGTTCCCCGGCCCCAAGATGGCTGTTCAAAGAGGCCGGCTGCGTGTTGAAAGCGGCGCCGGTAACTTGCTGGGCAGCTATGCAGCAACACCGGAAAGCATTGGGAAGTTCTTGGAAGCATTCTGGTATGCGGAGAAGAAGGCGGATGGGTTTGTGGACAAGGGCATTCGCCGCAGCTTCGCAGGCCAGCAGGCCGCCACTGCCGACACGATGGCACTGGCCACAGCCCAGCAGCGCCTGGAAGCTGGCGAGGATGCCGAGGCAGTGCGCCAGGAAACCGGCTGGTTCAAGGGCAATGATGGCAAGTGGCGGTTTGAAATCAACGATGCGGATGCGAAGCTGCGCCCCGCGCTGAAGTCGCTTGAGGGTGGCGGCTACGATGCGAAGCAGATCGCAAGCGTGACCTATCGAAAGCGTGAGGATGGCACCTATGACGTTACGCTCAACCCGCCGAGTCCAAAGCAAACAAGCGACTTCGTGACCCTGACAGGCATCAGCAAAGGCGCAATGCGTGCCGTGCTTCCAGATAGCGTAGTCGCATCCGTAGATCGGAACGAGGGCGACGACGACCTGATTGGCGACTTCGAGGAAGCCAAGCGCATCAATGTGCCGTTTGAGTTCGGCGGATTCAACGCGCTACCGCTTGATAACGTGATAGATCACCCGGCCTTGTTCGCTGCCTATCCCGCGCTGCGCGATGTCATGGTGCAGGTCGATCCGAAGCTAGGCATCGGCGGATCATTCTATTACGTTGACCACAATGACGGCACGACCAGCAAAGTTATCCGACTTGGCAGCGCGCGGCAACTCTCAACACTGCTGCATGAGATTCAACACGGCATCCAGGACATTGAGGGATTTGCTATCGGTGGAAGCCCAAATGAATTCCGCGACGAAAGCGCAGATGCCGAGATGCTGCGCGATGGAGCCATCCTTGCTGTGATGATGCGCAGCCAAGGAACCATCGAAAAAGCCAAGGCGCTGTTCGTGCAGCGATTCAAGAGAGAGCCTGCATTTGGCTCAGAGTCGGCAGCCTTGAGTGGCGAAAGTCCCGAAAGCATGCGCGCACGAGCAGACAATGCACTCGCGCCTCATGAGCGTTACCGCCGCCTTGCAGGCGAAGTCGAGGCCCGCAACACCCAAGCACGCCAGGGCATGACGGATGCCCAGCGCCGCGCCACACCCCCGAACCAGACCGCTGACGTGGCCGACGCGGATGTGATCGTGATGTTCAACGGCAAGGAGATGGCAAATGCGCCCATGCCTGCCAATGCTGCGCCAGATGCAGCCACCACCGCGCAACCCCTGCGCACCCCAGCCGCCACCATCCGCGCCGCCATCACCAAGGCATACGGCAAGCTGCTGGGTCAACTGGAAAGCAAGGGCCTTGTCACGCTGACGCAGACCGAGGACGAGGCCATCGAGGCAGCAGCACAGGCGCGTGCGGCCAAGACGGGGCAGTCAGTGGAGCAGGCGCGAGCCACATTGCGCGCGAGTGTGAAAAACAGTGTGGCCGACCCCGACATTCGCCGCAGCGCCGCGCTATCAGGCGTCACATTTAGCGATGATGTCGAGGCGTCCTATGCTGGCCAAACAAATCACACGCTAACCGCAAAGTCAAAAAATGGCGTAGTGGGAGTGCTGGAATATGTGGTTTATGAAGGTGTGCCATCCATCAGCATGGTGACCGTTTCTAAGGAAAACCGCAGGCAGGGAGTTGGTCGCGCACTGGTTCAAGAACTTCAGTCAAAGTTCCAGGACATTGAAATTGAATGGGGAATGTTGACCGAGGACGGCGCAGCACTACGCAATTCTTTGCAATTCGAGGAGCGGCCAAACATAGACGTGCAACGCAAGCAACACCAGCTTGAAATTGCTGTTGCGGAGCGATCACGGCTTGAGGCGGAGGCAAATAAGAGGCGCGATTCAGATGGATACAGCGCATGGATTCAAACCGTAAGCGAACGCTGGAACGAACTGCACGACGAGATTGACGAGCTTGAGTCAGATTTAGCAGCGGCTGGCCCTTCCGTTCGGCGCATCGTTGTTGCAAGTGAAACTCAGCAATCCCCTGCATCTATTGACATCAAGCGCTCTGCCAACGGTTCCATCCAAGGCTTCTTCGACCCGCAGACCGGCCAATCTTTCCTGATTGCCGACAACCTGACTGCCGAAGCCGCGCCCGGCGTGCTGATGCACGAAGTCGGCATTCACATGGCCGCAGACGGCAGCATGAAGGCGCTGTTCAACCGCGCCGCGATGATGCTCAAACTGCAAAAGGGCAACCCTTTCATCAAGGCGGTGCAGGCCCGCATGGATGCAGCCGGTGAAACCAGCGGCGAAGAAGCAGCAGCCTACATTGCAGAGGCTTACGAGAACGACCGCGCCAATGCGCCTGCATCGGTGCAACGCTGGCTGGCTGACTTGCTGGCCGCTGTGAAGGCGTGGATGTTCAAGAAGGGCATCATGGGCGCTGGCCGCCTGACGGTGGCCGACATTGCAGCGGTGGCGCGGGCGAATGCGCGAAGCATGGCGCGAGATGGCGGGGCAACAGGCGGGCAGGGCTTCGGGACTGCGTTCAGCCGTGCGCCTGCGGGCGACCAGACCCAGACCGAGGCGTTCAAGCGTGGTAAAAATACCGCCGTGAAAAACAAAAATGCCCCCACCTCTGACACGCCAGATGCTTTCGCGGGACGCCCGAATAACGGGATGCAAGAGCGGGCGGTGAGAGCCGTTTCCGGGTCGCCGGAACTTACACAGTTTTCAGAGGCTGGGGGCGATGCACATCTTAGCACGCTGCGTGCTGTGGATGTATTTGGGGATGGTCGCCGCATTGAATACTACGATGACGCCAAAGGCATGATGTACTCCATGCAGAAATATCCACGGGGAGAGCGCTGGACTGCATGGGACGTATTCCCTGCGGAAGAAGGCGGAAGGCAAGTCATCGGTGAATTTGATAGGCATCATTCATTTGCTGATGCAGTCAAATCCATTCGCGGCGCGCGAATTTCCGCTTCTGCTAAGGCCCGCCTGGCGAAATACAGCGCGATTCCAAATACATGGGATGGATACGCAAAAAAACTGGCCAAGGCACTTATCGACGCAGGCGTGCCAATTGACCGTTTTTCTAATTCCACTCAGAGTCGTTCAAAATACATCTACCTTGATGACGGGCGCAAGATCAGGCTCGCAGACCACGACCTGCCAAGCGCTTACGATTCGCCCGACTACGATTACAGATACGGCATTGGCAGCATTGCACAACTGGTTGAGCAGATCAAAAGCGAAACCGGCAACAACGGCAACTTCGACCGCACTGACGTGCGAATCGACCACTTCGCCGCCAAACAGCGCCAGCGCCAAGGCAGCACGGTAGACCGCGCCGTGATGGACATGGCCCGCGAAGGCCAGCCGGCGCGCGACATCCTGCGCCTGATTTCTGACACGTCCAAGAGCCGCTTCAACAAGCAGATCGCGCGCCTGCTGCTGAAAACCGGTATCACGCCCGAGGTGGTGTTTGCCGATACCGACCTGGGCGGCGGTGATGGCTTCAAGTTCAAGGCCAAGTACAGCCGCGCGCAGGATCGGGTGACGCTGACGGGCGAGGCGGCGGGCCAGGCCGAGCAGATCGTGCTGCACGAGCTGATTCACGCGGCCACGCTCAAGGCGCTGGACAAGCCGGGCCTGCATTCGCTGCAGATGCGACGGCTGTTCGAGCACGTCAAGCGCCAGGGTGGCGCGGCCGGGCAGTACGGCATGAAAAACGTGGGCGAGTTCGTGGCCGAGGCGTTCACCAACCCGGATTTCCAGCAGGCGCTGCGCAATATCAGCGCACCAAGCGGCAGCGTGCTCAAGACGGCGTGGGACAGTTTCGTGCGCATCCTGCGATCCATCCTTGGGCTGGGCAATGACACGCACAGCGCGCTGTCGCAGGCGCTCAACCTGGGGGTGAGCGTGGTGCGCGAGGACATGCTGATCCGCAAGAAGGGCACGAGGATGGGGATGCGCGCCGAAGGTGGCGTTGACCCTGACGCCAAGGCGGCCGTTGCGTTGCAGCAGCGTGTTGAAGGCATGAGCGCGCAAGAGCTGGCGCAGTTTCTGGCGTCGGACAACACGCCAGCGCAGGCGGCTATTGCCCGGCGGGTGAGCGAACGCTTGACGGCGCTGCAAAAGCAAGGGGTGAAGTTCGACTTCAAGGTGTCGCACATTGGCGCGTTTGCCCCTGCGGCCATGAACCGGGCACGGGCCTACACCGAGTTTGAGGTGGACGACAAAGGCCAAATCAGCGTGACGGTATGGGCGCACGGCGCGGACATGCAAGGCCGCGTGGGGATGGATAAGGGCACGCTGTTGCACGAGCTGGTTCACGCTGTCACCGGGGCCGCGCTGCAGGCTGGGCGTATGCACCCGGACTCGGCCTACAGACAATCCGTGGGCGACTTGCGCAAGCTGCACGCAGCCCTTGTGGAGCACATCATTGACCGACGCAAGCGCATGGGTGACGGCATCAGCGAGTTCGAGAAGTCGATTCTTGAGGGAGCGAACAATGCGATGCAGTCCGAGGATGAAATTCTGGCTTGGGGGCTGACGAATCCTGAGATGCAAAGCCTGCTGGAGTCCATGCCCTACCAAGGGGCAACGGGATGGGGCAGGTTCGTGCAGACGATCCGCAATCTGCTGGGACTGGCGCCTTCGGCAGACACCGGGCTATCTGAGGTGCTGCGCATTGCCGACCAGATCATGAGCGCCGATCCGGTAGAGACTTCCGAGCTGCCCAACATCGCCAAGTCGGGCATGCCGATGTACAGCACTCAAGGTACGGCGCGGCGCTGGGGGATGGCCGAGCAGGATGGTGACGGCCATGTAGCCAACTTTGGCACGGATGACATGGCGCGCAACATCGGCGACGGTCTGAAGTCGATCACGGTGCCCAACGTCAAGCGCCTTGGCAAGCACAAGCTGACGGACTGGCTCAAGATGGGCCTGCAGTTCCTGGGCCGCAGGCAGTTGGTGGACATCTACGGCGACTTGGTGCCGCTGGCCGAGTACAACCGGCTGGCGGCGCAGATGGAGGCTGACAAGAACGA
>JAOCZQ020499005.1:0-10524 GCA_025434785.2 Epizoanthus fatuus | reverse complement strand
GTTCCACTCGTAAACATGGGTTTAGATATTTATTCGGTATCGGTTTTACAGTTTAAAAATGTTGAATACGTACTTTAACAGGATTAACCCTATAAGCTCCCAGAATATTCGGATCAATGCAAAACACGTTCCTCTTGAGGTATGTCACTTATATTTTCGCATTTACAAGTAATTACATGACAGAGTCAGTTCAATTCTATACAAAGTCTTATCAATCGTATCGCTCGTGCGTACCCATACAAAGTCTTATAAACCACATCGCTCGTGCGTACCAATACAAAGTCTTATAAATCCTATCGCTCGTGCGTACCCATACAAGTCTTATAAATCATATTGCTCGTTCGTACCCATACAAGTCTTATAAATCATATTGCTCGTTCGTACCCATACAAGTGTTATAAATCCTATCGCTCCTTCGTACCCATACAAAGTCTTATAAATCATATCGCTCATGCGTACCCATACAAAGTCTTATAAATCCTATCGCTCGTGCGTACCCATACAAAGTCTTTTAAATCCTATCGCTCATGCGTACCCATACAAAGTCTTATAAATCATGTCGCTTATGCGTACCCATACAAAGTCTTATAAATCATGTCGCTCGCCGTGCATACCCATACAAAGTCTTATAAATCATGTCGTTCATGCGTACCCATACAAAGTCTTATAAATCATGTCGCTCATGCGTACCCATACAAAGTCTTACAAATCATCTCGCTCGCTGTGCGTACCCATACAAAGTCGTATAAATCATGTCGCTCATGCGTATAAATCATGTCGCTCGCCGTGCGTACCCATACAAAGTCTTATAAATCCTATCGCTCATGCGTACCCATACAAAGTCTTATAAATCATGTCGCTCGCTGTGCGTACCCATACAAAGTCTTATAAATCATGTCGCTCGCCGTGCGTACCCATACAAAGTCTTTTAAATCATGTCGCTCGCTGTGCGTACCCATACAAAGTCTTATAAATCATGTCGCTCGCCGTGCGTATCGATACAAAGTCGCATAAATCATATTACTAGTCGTGAGTTTGGGTTGCTTGTGTTCAGAAGAGAAACATTTGTTTCGTAGCTGACGCTTCCTCCTTTCAAAACGGCGAGTGCACGCACGCACTAGCGTGACGTCAAGCGTTGTTTCGGTCCTGTGCGAAAACATGTAACGTTAGCCAATCAAAGCGCGCGTTATATCTTGTCGATTTTCTAATACTTGTTGCACCCTCCAGTCATTATCGTGACCCGTGTGCTGTATATCCAACCACAGTTCACACTGTTGACATAACTTCTACATTCATTTTCTGACACTTGCTATCAAGTGTCAGAAAATCAATCCCTAAATTCCCTCATCAGTATACATATTTCTACTTAATTTCCCTCATCCTATGCAAGAGCGAATTTTAGTTCTAAATCTTGATGTTAAATGAGTGAAATCAGTTAGGAGAATTTCGCACTGGTGAGGAGACTGTCCCCCGACACCTACGGGAAATATTTGTGCATTTCAATCACGCTGCAGATGCCATTTTCCTGTAATTGTAAGCACGCACGCATGCAGATCTAGAGTTTACACTCGTCAGTTGCCGTTCTTATATGTACTGAAGATTCCCATGATTCCCTCTTATGGTCTCTTATGTTCTCTTGATTTGACTAAATGTTGCTTTCTACGTGTTACTCAAATTTTCAGACCACTTCACCAAATGTTCGAGAAAAAAGCAGAAGAATGATTCCCTGTTAAGAAATCAACGCAGCATGGATGTATTTACGCTGCCAACCAGTAGTACGACTAGTACGGTATCGGCTGAAGACAACAGCTGCGAGCTAGAGGGTGCAGAAGAATTTGACGGTGCAGATGCATTAATATCAGAGAAGTAATTAAAAACGAACACATTCCAAGTGCATGCATATGTAAACCGTGAATAAGGAAATGAAAAACAAGAAATAGAAAAACATTCCATAAATATCAAACAACAAACAAATTTCGTATATTACATGTATAAACTTTGGAAATAGTGAGAAGCATGTTACTGGCTATATCCCGCTGAATCTGCGAGCTGTCTATGGATATTGTATGTATTGTTGATCAAATAAGCATTTTTTTAAATAAAGTAATCAAGTATTACTCAGTTTCAGAATATTGTTTCTGTATTAATTTAATTGGAAATAAATCGTATTACTTGTTCCTGTCCAGTATTAAGTAATCAATAATAATAATAATAATTATTATTATTAATTATTTTTTTGAACATCCATTGGACTTGTGATCTAACTGTTCGCTATTCCGGTTCAATAGTGAATATAAAGACGAAGAATTGACTATCCTAGATGATTTGGATTCCAACTGCATAAGTAGCCCATCTGGAGAGGAATTAGTGAGTGAAGAAAATAACAATGAAAGTGACATCGATGCGTTGGAAACGGAACCGTCAGAGGAAGAAGATGAGAGTGAAACTGAATGCGAAAATGAAGAAAGCTTAATTTCATGTGATATGTAAGTATGAGGTTGAGTCGTCTCATCATTTGTGACGACAACAACAACAACAACAACAACAACAACAGCGCTGTTATAAGGCAACAAGTATTTAGAAAAAAGACAATTCCTCCAATTTTTAATGACACGTTAATAAAGTTATTATTATTATTATTATTATTATTATTATTATTATTATTATTATTATTATTATTACTCACAAAATGTAGTTTGAAACAATTTACGTATTTTTTATTTATAGCTGCATAGACGATGCTCATCCGCTCGCCGTCAAGTTAAACAAACTGCTTAAGGACGGAAAGATACCAGAAAGCTGCATTTATTACAAGTTTATAAACGATACAACGTCATTTGCAATGATTGACCCAACTGCTGCTTCCGACTTCAAATGGGACAATGAAGTGTGTGAATTTTTTGCTACCATAAAATATCTTGGAGGAGAAAGGACCAGAAAGTTCGTGAGGGGACCAGGCTTTTTCGGGACTGGGAAAGGTGGAGTAAAACAATTTAAGTCATTCTCTGATTTCAATCTGTGTGGCCCATCCACAAATGCATCAAAACGCTGTCAGGCTGGCTACACTACAGAAAGTGGAGTCATTAAACCACATTTACAATCTCTCCATTCCCTGTCACAACACCCCAAAGCAAATGTTCACAAGATCATTGAAACAGATACAGTTAAAGTTATCCCGGTTGCTTTAGCAAGTGATGGCACTGCGTTGAAACCAGGTCTTGAATACGATCAAAGGCAGAAAACTGTTGTTGGACTGATACATAAAGTAGATCTAGCGTTCGTAAAAGAGCATCCCATCCCAGATCCCGAAAAGATCAAGGTTAATCTTATTACTAGTGCAGACGTCACCTGCGCGCTTTCTCTCGATAACAGTGCTACGATGCCAGTAGCTGTTCACTACCGCCCTAAATCTGTGACGGGGGAAGTCATCTTCTCGACTATGGAAAACGAGATCAAAACCATTCAGACCTGCCAAAGGTGCTTGGAACGGCAGCAAAGCACTAAGCACATCATAACAAGCGAAACGTCAGCTTGCATTAGTAAGTGCGAGGAATGTCTCTCTTTAAAATCAGTGTGTATGGAGTGTAAAGGCAAGGGACAGGTCTCGCATATTACATCACTTAGAGCATGCGATGATTGTTTAGAGAATGGCGAGACTTGCAAGAAACTAGTTGTCTTAGCAGTATCAACTGATTGTGAAGCATGTAACAAGAAGGCACTTCTTCAGATCAATGACATGGCAGAAAGTCAAACTATACCATCTGAATTAGAACTTGTTGTTCCGCTTCCAGATGTTGTCCATCTGGGAAAAAGTATAAAATGTAGCTGGTCCAACTGGTTCATTGACCTGGACGGTGAACTTAGTAATCTTGTTTTGCTTCGCACATTACGCGACAACGCTGACTTCAATATCAGGAAAAAAATGAGGAAACTACTCTCGCTCGAATGCGTAAGAAATAAAGACAGAATGGCGGTGGAGCCCATTATTCGTATTACTCGGCCTGATGTCCTTAAAGTGTTAGAGGAAGTGAAGCTGGTAGTCCATACGATAGTTCCAGAAAAGTACAGGTTCTGGAAAAGCAACCTAGCAGGTGTATGCCCTCGACCAATTGCAGTATGTCCAGGTCCAAGAGGTAAACTCCTTATACTTGACTATGACTTTGATTCTTGCACTTCTAAACTCCTCACTGTTCGGCTGCACCAACCAGCTGATGTCTCTGTTACTAAGGATGACCTAAAGGATGCAAGAGATCTATGCTATAGCAATGGAATCGCTTTCATTGCAGAAAGAGAATCGTCGGTTATCTCATTCGTCGACCTAACAGGAAACGTGAGAATAAAGGTGGGCTCACTGAAACGACGTGTTGACGTGGTGGAGCATTTGGAACGGTTTAATCTAGACACTAATGGAACAGTTCCGGTGCTACGCAAGAGATTGCAAAAGCATTTGGATGTTTTATCTAACAACATGGAACACTTGGAGCATGTGCAAATCCATCCAACCTTAGCAAAGCCATCTGCAATATGTGCTGCTAGCAAAGATGTCCTATTGTGTGCTGAGGATGACCAAAGGGTGGTCCACCAAATATCATTGGAATTTGATGGAGTGACGATTCGTGGCAATTCTGTGAAGCTGATTTCCTTTCCGGATGGTACTTTCAACATCGAATCCATTACTGTCTTGGATACTTATGCATACTTTTCAGCATCCTCAAGTCATGGAGGCCTGTACAGGTGCGAGCTTAGCACACTGATGGTGGAGAAGGTCCACAGCAACTCTGCGGAAGGTGCTCGTACGGCTACTGAAGTGAATGGGGTTTGTGCCTTCAAGGGTAAGGTTGTTTTTACCGATTCAAAAGCGGGAAAAGTAAGGGAATACAACCCTGTTGATAAGTCAGTGAATGTTTTGCTGGGAGGTGGGACGGACAGGTCCCAGGATGGCACAAATGAAACATGCTCCTTTGCGCAAGTGAAAGGGATATGTTCCTTAGAGAACACTCTATTTGTAACGGATGTTTCTGCTGGCGCAGTGAAGCTAGTAACGGGCCTCTCTGGTACAGTAACATTCCTTAAAATGCTTGGCTGCCTTTATGATAGCTTTGGAATTCATTCAAAAGGCATATCTATAGAATCAATTTCGCTTCAGAATGCGATAGAAAATGTGGCAAAGGTTGACCAGTACGTACGAGCGACGGTTTCTAAAGTGAAAGAACGCCACCACATGAAAGAGTCATCAGTGACCAATGGCCCAGAAGGCACGATATCCCATCAGACCCAAACATCTCTCGCCCTGCTCAGCAAAGGGATGAATAGATTGAGCAATAATATCATGGATATTAATCCCCGCTTTGTCGATGATATCGTGCTTCAATCTCTTCTCACGACTCAAGTAGAGAACCTACATGCAGTGTCACATTTCAAGCATCAAACCTTCAGCGTTCTACAATATGCCCAGGATTTTGGCACAATTGTCAAAGAGTCCCTCAAACGTACAACTAACTGGGCTGCCAAATACTACACACATGACAAGTCCTATTATCCAGTGCCAGAAACAGCCATGCCCCTTTGTGCCGCTAAAGTCATGGCTCCTCTTCCAACTGAAGCAATTGCCCATGGAATGGAAGCAGTCATGACTGACTGGCTAGAAAGTTATCGGCCAGTTCGACAGAGAACTGTACGAAGTGAAACGACGAAAGACAAGGCTGGCGCATTGCCGCCAGCTGTTTATACCAAGAAGTCACAATCATCTTCAAAAGTTTACTTTCCGAAAGACAAGAACAGACAGAACATAACAGAAGTGCGAATACCGCCCCAAGACCCCCAACCCATGGCGAACATAACATTTGTCGATGAAAGTAACGTGGCGATCGTTATGATGGACTCTGCTATAGAACAAGAACAGATTGACGAGTACGAGACCGATTCCGATGACGACACCCCATCTTTTGGCCTCGACGAACTCAGTGAGCTAACTGTCAGCCCAGCTTGTGTGACTCGTTCTGGGAGAGCGGTCAAGGCATTTCTGCGCCTAGATTTGTGAGCCAGGTAAGTGCATGTAGTTAACCTCTCATCAGCTAGATGTTTTCTAGTTTTATTAAAAACTATAAAATTAACTAGAATATTATAGAGTGCAATTTAGAAAAGCGTGAAAACTAAATAACTAATTACAGTAGTACTAAATAGCACTAATGAAACAATAGAAAACAATAGAAATAGCACTGTTTAGTACTCTTTAAAATTAGTACTATTTCACGCTTTTCTAAATTGCACTCTACTGTATATTTTGTATATTTTATTCTATTAATAATTAATTAATAATCCAGTTAATGGTTAACTAACATTTAACTGACAAGCCAAAATTTTAACTGACAACTGACAAATGACCCAAATTTTAACTGACAACAGCTGACATGCAGACCCCCCCATTCAGACCCTCTCGGAGTCCTTGCCCACACATGGATCGATTTTTTCACATAGTTTATTTATTTTATTTATTTTATTATGTTTATTTATCTTCACAGCCAGCATTTATAGTATTTAGAAACTGTTTTTGTTGAAAATGTACTGATTAATTTGATGTAGTTGTGATGTTTCATTGATAGTGAAATTCATTAACACCAGAAAAACTCGTATGCAAAATATTGAACTTCACAACCAATAGGTGTCCTTAATATGGAAAGCTAGCAAAGGTTTTTCCGCTCTGTCGACCTATATACATTAGCCAAATTCATATTAGAGGAAGGGAAACTCATAACAGACGGGAAACTCGTCTTAAGAGGAGGATCTCTTCTAATATGAATCCGGTATTAAAAACCTGAGTTTCTCATTTCGAATTCATCCTTCCATTTCCCGTCGATTCAGACGGAAAAGTTTAAGGATGATTTCGAGACGAGAAACTCGTCCTTACCGGATTCATATTAGACTAATATGAATTCGGCTATTGACTAAACTAGTGGTTCCAAAATGAAGCAAGCAACAGTATTGGAGCCGCCTTATCGCGGTCACGAAAAATACGTCCAAACATTCAGCCACACTCGAAAAATACTTTTCTAGCAGCAAATTCTAAGATATACACACAGATCGGCTATAACACTTACCAGTGGAGGGCTAATTTGGCGATCCTCATTAGCGATGCATTATACAATACGTCCCCTTGGAATGATCATGGATGTCGCCTTGCACATACAAATTAATTGATTATGAAACCATAATTATGTCCGCATTTGTCTGTAGATTCACATCTCTACTCCATTTTATAGTATGTGCAGCAATATGTCCGATCACGTTTCACGGAGAATAAACTGGTCATTTCACGATTCACGGATAAAAGAAAAGGACATATGAAATAAGGTCCAAATCACGTTTCACGAGAAAAGAAAAACGTAAATCACATTTCGCGCAAAATAATAAAGGAAAATCACGCTTCTCGAAATTACTTAAATCACGATTCACGTTTCACGGAAAAACGTTTTACCACCCTCTGGTTATTGTCCAAAAAAGTCCCCAAAATATGTACAGAGAGAACCCAAATCGAGGCCTCGTCCATAGTTTTTTTTTATGCGCTTGTACCGATCGTCCACACTAAAACGATTGAAAACGCTAATCGTTTTCACAGAAAACGGAGGCTTTCGAAAACGCTTCCCAAAGCATCAAAACAAAAACGTCCTCTTTGGCCTTGCTTACACCAATACGTGTCGAAAACGGAGAGCGGTTTTTGACAACGTAGGCTTTCGAAAACGCTTCCCAAAGCATCAAAACAAAAACGTCCTCTTTGGCCTTGCTTACACCAATACGTTTCGAAAACGAACCGCGGTTTTTGACAACGGAGGTTTTCGAAAACGCTTCCCAAAGCATCAAAACCAAAACGTCCTCTTTGGCCTTGCTTACACCAATACGTTTCGAAAACGGACCGCGGTTTTTGACAACGGAGGCTTTTGAAAACGTATTAGTGTCGACGAGGCCTCATGTCGCAAGGGCGAGCTCCAAACAAATCGTTAGCTCCTTTGCCTTTTAATCTGGCTTGACGTTTTCGATAAAAATGTGTCAGTTATTCATTTTATTGTATAAAACAGATTGATACCATTTTCCGAGTGTCTGTCAACTTATAGATGTACCGAAGACGTCAAAATATGGCGAGAACTTCATTGTCGTCACTCGACTGGGTGGCGTGTCTTCATTCTGACTCACCATGGTTTGACGTCATTTGTGCGTCATAAGCGGATAGACACTTGGAAAATGGAGTCTATTTGTCGCGCACAAGAAACTTGGAGACGTTTGGTTTGAATTTATGAGATATTTTGACAAGAGGAGCTCTCCTGCTTCTAATTTGCAGCTCTTTTTCTCTTTGACGTCATATTTGCATCTATATGTGGCCAGAAACTCAGAGAATGGAATCTATTTGACCACTATCCTATGCTCTCAAAATCTCGTACATCATTGTATTTTTCTTGCACGTATCGTTCTCGTTATTCTTATAACTTCATTGTATTTCAGGCTCGTTTCGAGACCCCTTTGTTCGTTTTGGCCTGCGTCGTGTTAGAAATGGCTTTTGGAGCATTCACAGCCAAGACCGCGCGGACTACCCACAATGCCCGGGCACTGGTGTATAGATGCTACCAGAACCCTTCGTTGCACGCCGCAGACTAAAAATAATGTGTGCTCTGCAAACGAGATTGATTGTACTTTTATTCTATAGCAACGCTTATTGTTTAACTGTATATGTTTTCGGTGGACACTCTGCATCGGATTCTATCTCGTTCGATCGTGTCCCATCATTTATTATCGTAACGTTGCAATCCCTCTGTACACCCTATTGTAAATGAAAATATAACTAAACTTTATAAGTTTGTGGATTTGAAACAACTTTTAACCTTCAAATGATGCTACCGGAAAAAAACCCGGACCGCTTTCAATCTAGTAAATTTTTATTTAACCACTAAAAGGCATACTGTGTATATCATTGTCTGGATAACTTTAATAAACATTTTAACATCGTTTTGCATTAGGTCTGGTAAAATAATGACGATTTCAATAACTACAAAGTACAATCTTCTTGACAATCATCCTGATGAATGTGAGGAAGGAAAAGAGGGAAAACTAATTACTGAAAACAAAACAACCATTGACGATACTGAGAAGGTGAAATCCTCGGCATGGAAAGCATGTTCTATCATCCTATCATTCTTACAAGGTGTTGGTATTCTGGCTCTCCCGTACACTGTTAGGAGGGGTGGTTACGTAGCCCTTGCCGCTTTACTACAGATGCCTGTCGTCGCGTACTATACGGGCAGGATTATTATCGACTGTCTGTATGTTGCGGACGAGACGTGTTCAAGACGAATTCGGGTCAGGTGCACATACGAGGAAATAGGTGAGTGTACATTATCTACTGAACAAAACGTAACCGAATAAATATTTCAAACAAATAGCAAACTTGAGGAAGATATTCACCTCCAGATATTACTATTATTATTATTATTATTATTATTATTATTATTGTTGTTGTTGTTGTTATTATTATTATTTGACATAATGTTCGCTAAAAGGTATATAACTATGATAAAAGGCTAAAAGTTTAAAATCTAAAACCAAACGTTTTCGACAGTTGTCATCTTCTGTGTTCCTTCTCAAACTGATTTGGCCGATAAAAACTACTATCTATTCGATTGTTCTATTTTAACTGTAAAGGGTACTTTTGAACAGTTTTGTAATAAGCACTACATAAGTCGATGATTGTGATATATATGGCTAAAACTTTGGTTTTGATGGACAAAGTTAGAATGTTGAAATGCAAAACGTTTGCGATGATATCATTATGGTCATCTCGGTTCTCCAGTGTATGAGAAACGTTCATGCGTACAGTTTGGTTTTGTTCAGATTTTAAGTTCCGATAATAACTTATCGATCGATTAAAAAAAACTGGCCCAAAACAAAAGTGCCGATTGTCTTCCAATTCTGCGCAGAAGAAAGAAAGCACATCTGGATATTATTTGGAAGTGTTATTATCTTCGAACAAAAGATATTTTTTTAATTTTCTTTTCAACGTTTCATTGTTTTACCTGAAGGTCAGTCTGATACGCTCTTTATACAGACGCGTCCCGGGGGACTCGTTCTTTATTTTGTGACTCCTTTTGCCATCTTTTGCAAGACTTTGCGTCCTTGACATGCATTTATGCGTCAGGGAAAACACTGCCTTGAGAGTTTGAGGGGCCTACTGTGGACTCCAATTCCTGAGTACCCGATGCACAGAAGACGTCAAAAGATGGCGAGAACTTTAGTGACGCCACTTGACTGCGTCTCGATATCGATCGTGTCGCACTTCGGGTTCTCTCAACTTGTTTGACGTCATCTGTGCATCTGTGATTGGACATACACTTGGATATGGAATCTGTTTGTTAAGTAGATCGCGTGGAGGAGAGAAGAGACAAGCCTTTTCAAAAACTAATAATAGTTTTCAGTTGTGATTTACATACATACCTTGACTTCTATACTTTCAGCACTATCTTTAACCGAGTCAAGTGATGC
>JAOCZQ020499004.1:0-20711 GCA_025434785.2 Epizoanthus fatuus | reverse complement strand
CAAGATTGACCGGCGCGACTGGCTGAAAGAGTGTCCGTGTTTCGATGTTAAACAGTGGTGGAGCGCGCAAACATGAAAACCGCCATCATCTGCCTGTTGCTGACCGGATGCGCCACCATGCAAATCCCGGTCTGTCCAGAGGTCACGCTCAAGCTCTGCCCGGCGGTGACAAAATGAAGCCAGTCCGCAGATCCAGATTCAAGGAGCCGTCATCCTGGGGCAGTCTCGGGGCGATGATCATCGGTATCGCACTCATGCCACCGGCAAACGACCTGCTGATGATGCTTGGGATCGCGTTCTGTGCGCTCGGAATCGCACTGAGGGAGCGCCATGAATGAAACTGATATTTGTCGTGCTGCTATCAACAACCGTGATGCTGATAGCCGCGTGGCTGCCACATCAGGCGATGACGGCATGAGGGCTCGGTCGTTTGAGTCGGCGGTTGATGAGCTGTGCCGGATGATGCTGGCGCCGGTGATGACATTCGCCATCGTAGTTCTGCGCGGCTGGTATCAGGGCCGTAAACGCTGGCCCGCTCGACTGATCGAGGGCGTTATTTTCGGCATGGTCGCAACCGTCCTGCATCCAGTAGCCCGCTATGTTTTTGAGTCGCGCCTGGGGTTTCCTGGCGATGTCGCAAACAATGCCGCGATTACGTTTGTGTGCGCGCTCGGGTATATCGGCGCTGACACGCTGAGCGATGCGTCGAAGAATTATTTTGGGAGGTAGTGATGGCTGGCGGTCGTCCTGCAAAGTACGGCGCTGAAACACGCGCTGAGATTTGCAAACGCATTGCGAGCGGGGAAAGCTTGACTGCAATTTGCAAAGATAAGCATATGCCAGCTAAGCATCATGTGCTGGATTGGCTGTTTGATGAGCCAGAGTTTTCGACCCAATACGCGCGCGCAAGGGAAGCTCAGGCAGAACATTACATCGACGAAATCATTGAAATATCCGACGATTCCACGCTTGATACCGAGATGGGCGAAGATGGAATCGAGCGCACAAATCACGAGGTTGTCGCCCGAGCCAGGCTGCGCGTAGATACCCGTAAATGGGCAATGTCGAAGTTGGCTCCAAAAAAATACGGCGACCGCATCGAAAACCGCCTCGCCGACGCCGACGGCAACGCACTTACTGTGCAGGTGATACGGTTTGGCGATAATCCAACTACCGGCTAATGGCTGGCGTCCTCGCGGGTACCAAATGCCTGCATGGTCGTATCTTGAAAACGGAGGCCGTCACGCGGAATTGATCTGGCCACGCCGCCACGGAAAGGACGAGATATGCTTACACTGGGCTGCAATCTCTGCGATGACTCGCCCAGCTACCTACTGGCACATGCTCCCAGAAGCGTCACAAGCACGCAAGGCCGTATGGGATGCAATCAACCCGCACTCCGGCCGCCGTCGCATAGACGAGGCATTTCCCAAGGAAATACGCGCCACAACCCGCGAACAGGAAATGCTCATCAAGTTCAAAAACGGGTCAACGTGGCAGGTTGTCGGCTCTGACAATTACAACAGCCTGGTCGGCTCTCCGCCCGCCGGTGTCGTGTTTTCCGAGTGGGCGCTTGCAAATCCATCTGCCCGCGCCTATCTCCGGCCAATCCTTGCCGAAAACAAGGGTTGGCAGGTCTACATCACGACGCCGCGCGGAAAAAACCACGCCTACAACACATTCAAGGCGGCGGAAAGCGAGCCGGGATCGTTCGCCCAGCGACTGACCGCGTTATCCTCCGGCGTGTTTACGGCTGAGGAATTGGAGCGTGAGCGCCGCGCTTATATCGCGGACTATGGTTTTGACATGGGCACCGCGATGTTCGAGCAAGAATTCATGTGCTCGTTCGATGCGGCAATCCTTGGGGCGATTTACGGTGTCGAGCTTAAGGATGCCGAATCTGCTGGCCGCATTTGCCAAGTCCCGCATGATCCGTCATTGCCAGTCCACGCGGTCATGGACATGGGCTGGTCCGACGACACGGCTATCCTGTTTTTCCAGGTCGCCGCCGGTGAGGTCCGCATCATTGACGCCTATGCCACGCACGGCCAGACGATCGCGCACTATAACGAGGTCATGCGATCCAAGCCGTACAAGTACGGGCCGTGGCTATGGCTTCCGCATGATGCGCGCGCGAAGTCGATGCAAACCGGGCGCAGCGCCGAAGAACAGTTCATTGCGCTAGGCTGGAAAACCCGCATTGTTCCGGAGTTATCGATTCAGGATGGCATCCAGGCGGTCAGACAGACATTTCCGAAACTGTGGATTGATATTTACTGTGGTGATATGCTGAACGCATTGTCTCAGTATCAGCGTGAGTGGGACGACAAGCGCAAGATGTTCAGCGACCGTCCGCGTCACGATTGGACATCGCACTATGCCGACAGCCTGCGCTACCTAGCGTTGGTGTGGCGTAATGAGATGGCACCAAAAGAGCCGGTTGCTCCGGTGTATCCGGTCCAACAGACGTTTTCCCAGCTTGTCCGGATGGCGGGCAGGCGCAACAGCATGTAGCAGGAGTCAGCATGATTCAGGCATTTCAACCGGCGCCTACCGCTGCCAGCACTTCGGCGCTCGCGGTCATCGGCAGCAACCAGACTCTCAAACTGTCGCCCAATGGCGGCGCAATGACGCGCTCCATCCGATTGGCCAACATCGGCACGCAAACGGTATTCGTGGCGCTGGGCACCGAGACATCGTCCGTCACTACGTCCATGCCTATCCTGGCCAACAGCGTCGAGGTGTTTACCCTGCCCGCCAGCATTGACACCCTGAGTGTTATTGCCGCCGATACCGGGTCAACCCTGTACGCGACTATCGGGGATGGCGTGTAATGGCTATCAACTGGCTTGACCGCATCAACCAGGCCGACAAAGCCGAGAAGCAATGGCGGATTCGGGCCGGGAAGATCATCAAGAAATACCGCAGCGATGACGGCGTTGATTTGCAGGGCAATAGGCAATCCGAGTCCTTCAACATCCTGTGGTCAAACGTCGAAACGCTGGCTCCGGCGCTGTACAATCGCACGCCCAAGCCTGACATCCGCCGCCGATATGCCGACAAAGACCCGATCGCAAAAGCAATCAGCGAAGTGCTTACCCGCGCATCTGAATACACGTTCGAGACTGAGCACTTTGATCAGGTCATGCAATACGCTGTCCACGATGCGCTGCTGGTCGGGCGCGGTGTTGCTCGTATACGTTATGAGCCGGTATTCGTTGAGCACCAGGAGCCGGATGGCGATGTCGATGACGAGGCGTATGAATCTGAGGGCGGTGCGGCTGAACCATTTGCCGACGGCGAAACGGAAGAATCCGATGATGAGTTGTTGTCAGAGCGAGTATGCTTTGAGCATGTCCAGTGGGATGACTTCCGGTGCGAGCCGTGCCGCAACTGGTCAGATGTAACATGGGTTGCCTTCCGGCTGTTCCTGACCCGGCAGGAGTTGGTGAGCCGGTTTGGCGAGGCCGGCGAGTACGTCCCTTGTGACCACACCAGTCGCGAGTCATCCACCGGCACGCCGAACAGCCCCAACAACAGCGACCGCGATGAGGAAAATCGTGGCAAGGTCTGGGAAATCTGGGACAAGACATCGCGCCGCGTGATCTTCATTGCACCTGAAGCCGACGGAAACGACAGCAAGCATGGCATGACGCTTCTTGAACAGGATGACCCGCTAAGCCTGACCGGGTTTTTCCCGGTACCGCAGCCGTTTTATACGACTGAAGACCCGTCAAGCCTGATCCCTGTGCCGGATTACGAGATCTACTCGATTCTGGCCGATGACCTGGATCGCACCACCAAGCGAATTATTCACCTGACGAAATCCCTGAAAGTTGCCGGAATCTACGACGCATCGCTGCCAGAGCTGCAAAACCTGTATGGCGACGGCGACGCAAGGCTGGAGCCTTCGCAAAACACCATGGCGCTGATTGAACGCGGCGGCCTGGCAAACGCCATCTGGTTTGCGCCGCTGGAACCGCAGATTGTTGCCTTGCGCGAGTTGTACCAGCATCGCGAGATCATCAAGCAGTCGATCTATGAGGTAACCGGCGTCAGCGACATCATGCGCGGACAGACTGCGGCCAGTGAAACGGCGACGGCGCAACAGATAAAGGGTCAATGGGGTAGCCTGCGTTTGCAGCGTCGCCAGCGTGACGTTCAGCGATTTGCCCGCGACCTGTTGCGGCTTGCTGTCGAAGTCATGGCCGAGTGTTTTTCGCCTGAAACCCTGACCGCCATGACAGGGTTGCAGTTTCCGACGGCAGAACAAAAGGCGATGGAGCAATCCGTGATTTCATCAGGAGGCCAATTGCCGCCGGAATTGCAGGAAATCATGGCCAAGCCGTCATGGGAGGAATTGCTCCAGGTCATGCGCAATGACCTGATCTTGTCATACCGCATCGACATCGAGACCGACAGCACGATTGCGCCGGATGCAGCGGCAGAACAACAGGCCATGGCCGAACTGATGACCGGAGTCAGCAATTTTGTTGCTACGATCGGCCCGGCGGTGGCATCAGGCTATCTGCCGGTTGATGTCGCCAAGTCGCTGCTGCTGATGGCTGTGCGCCGGTTCAAGGCTGGCCCGGCGATTGAAGGCGAGATCGAGAAGATCCAGCAGCCGGCACCGCAGCAGCAACAGCAGGCTCCGGATAACACACTGCAAATCGAGCAAATGCGCCTTGAAGGACAGATGCAGGTCAAGCAAGCCGAACTCGGGAGCGCAAAAGAGATCGAGGCCATCAAGGCGGCGGTCAAGCAGCAGGAAATCGAGTCAAATGAACGCCTGGCGCTGTTGCAGGCGCAACTGGAGCGCGAACGAATGATCAACGACCGCATCCAGAAGGAGCAAGCAGGATATGCGCCGGTATAAGTGTCCGACCTGTTGCCGCGAGACATTCGGCGGCAAAGCGCCGTTTTGCCACGGAGCGACGATGGAAGACATGGGCGATTGGGTAATGGAAAGCAAGCAGATAACAGCCGCTCCGATGATCGGTTCTGCGGCCACGTACCAATACAAGTGCCCGATAACCGGGAAGGACATCAACGGCAAGCGCGACCACGAGACCAACCTGGCGCGTCATGGTTGCAGGCTGCTGGAAAATGGCGAGGCGGAAGATGCCGCGCGTCGTCGCAAGAATGCCGCCGCTGAGCTTGATAAAAAATTAGATCAGGGCATTGATCGTATTATTGACGGCATGGGTCACGACAAGCGCGAAGCGCTGGTAAAGGAAGTGGCAGCCACAGCATGAACACCATAACCAAACAGGGCTACCCCGATGTTTGAAGACGACAACGCAACACCCGATAGCGCACCGCAGAGCATGGATAACACACTGTCCGCTGCGTTTGATGCGCTGAATGACGACAGTCAAGCAGCCGGTAATGATGAGCCGTCTGCATCACGCGAGCGCGATGATCGCGGTCGGTTTGCCAGCAAGCAGGCCGAGGCGGAAGAAGATGCTCCCGCTGCCGAAGAAAATGCGGATTCCGTTGATGCGGATGATGCGAAGCCGGAAGAAGAAGCGCAGAATGATGCGAAGCAGCCGCCGTCATCCTGGCGCGCGAATGTCCGCGAGCATTTTGCGTCCCTCGCTCCGGAAGTGCAGGATGAGATCCTGCGGCGCGAGGCGGATTTTCACAAGGGCATCGAGCAATATCGCGTTGATGCCGACTATGGGCGAAACCTGAAGCAGGTTTTGGCTCCATACCAGCAAGATTTTGCCGCGCTGGGGGTTGATGAATCCCGCGCGGTTGGTACATTGTTGGGTTATGAGCGGACACTCCGGCTTGGCTCTCCTGAGCAAAAGCTGGAGATTTTCCAGAGCATGGCCCGCAGTTACGGCGTGCCGGTCGAGGCGCTGCTTTCAGACGATGGAGAGGTCCAACAGGCCGCCATGCTGAACGCGCAACTGACCAGTCGCCTGAATCAGCTTGAACAACAGTTGCATGGGTTTACGTCCCAGCAGCAGAGCCAGGTTCAAGCGCAGGTGTCCGACACGATAACCAAGTTTGCGAGCGACCCCGCGAATAAATGGTTTAATGACGTGAAGGAAGACATGGGGCGTCTGTTGCAGTCGAATATGGCGACTGACCTTAAGGATGCCTATGAAAAAGCCTGCAACATGCGCCCCGACATCCGCGCCGCAATGGCTGCTCAACAGCAGCGAGAGGCCGATGAGAAAAGGCAAAAAGAGGCTGCACAACGGATGGTACAGGCGAAGAAGGCTGCATCTGTCAACGTCCGCCAAAGCGGGCCGAAACCGATGTCAAGCAACGCGCCGCGCACCATCGACCAGACCCTGGCCGAGACTTTTGATCGACTCCAGGCAAGCTAATTTTTGAGAGGTATATCTCATGGCTTCACCGAATAGCACGTTTACCGAACTGGTTTCGACCACGTTTCGGAATCACCGTTCTGAGTTGGCGGACAACGTCAGCAAGAACAACGCCCTTTTCAACCAGCTGACCAAGAGGGACCGCATTGATTTGCTGTCCGGTGGTATCAGCATTGCCGTCCCGCTGGAATATGCGGCCAATGGCACCTACCAGCGTTACAGCGGCTACGATGTGCTCAACATCCAGGCCAGCGACGTGATTAGTGCTGCTGAGTACCAGTGGAAGCAGGTTGCCGTCAACGTGACCGCGTCCGGCCTGGAACTGCGCAACAACGCCGGAAAGGAACAGATCATCAAGCTGGTGAAGGCGCGCGTCAAAAACGCCATGCACTCGTTTGCCAATGGCCTGTCTTCCGACCTGTACAGTGACGGCACGGCTACCAACCAGATCGGCGGCTTGCAGGCCATCGTTGCTGATGCCGGTACCGGTACTGTCGGCGGCATCGATTCCAGCGCGTTCACGTTCTGGCAGAATCAGGTTCAATCCGCTGCGGCTCCGTTGCAAGGCGGCGCAGGTATCACCCCGAGCGCAACCACCATCGAATCGTTGATGTTGCCGCTGTACCTGTCGCTCACTCGTGGCAGCGATCAGCCCGACCTGATCGTGATGTCGAATGATTACTTCACGTTTTTTGAGCAGAGCCAGACCAGCATCAAGCGTTACACCGACCAGGATAGCGCTAAGGCCGGTTTCATCAGCCTGAAGTACAAGATGGCGGATGTCGTGTTTGATGGCGGCTCGCTGGGTGGCGGTATTCCTGCTTCGCACGCGTACTTCCTGAACACGAACTACCTGGGCCTGTCCGTCCACCGCGACGCCAACATGACCGAGGTGCCGGAACTGCGTTCCGTGAATCAGGATGCCGTGATCATTCCGGTGTTGTGGCAAGGCAACCTGGTGTGCAGCAACCGCTCGCTCCAGGGCGTGATGAAGGCCTAAGGAGGAAAATACCATGGCTTTTGCAAACAGTTTTGGCGTGGCGGGTAACCAGCCCATCTCGTTTTTCCGTGCCCCGGACTCCACCCAGGCTTTCACGCTGGGCGGCGAACTCTCCGGCGTCGATCCGTACTGGGGCGGCGGCACGTTTGTCTATCTGGAGGCTGGCGAGTCCATTGCGCAGGGCGCTCTGTGCATCTGGGACAAAGATTTTGTCGCTACCAAAGTCCCGAACACCGCGAATACCGGCCGCTCGGTCGCCGTGGCTATCTACCCGATGGCCTCCGGCGATTACGGTTGGTTCTGCGCTGCTGGCGAGGTTCCGGTTGCTGTTACGGCGTCTGTTGCTGCCGATACCAAGTTCGGCTTGACCGGTGCGGGTACTGTCGGCGCTGTCACCAACGGCAAGCAGATCCTCGGCGCCGTTTCGGTGCTGGCTTCCACCGGCACCGTGACCAAGGCGAACACGGCCACGCAAAGCGGTTCTGCCGTGCTGCGCTTGTCTGTTCCTGCTGACGGTTGGTTCTACGGTATGGCATTGTCCGGTACTGGTATCGCTGGCGGTGCAACCGTCGCCGGTATCAGCGAGGATGGCCGCACTGTGACCATGTCGGCCAACGCGACGGCGTCCGGCTCCGTGACTGTGACCGGCACCTATACCGGCTTCATCAAGGCCCAGATCAACCGGCCGTTTGTGCAGGGTCAGGTGGCCTAAGCAACATCCGGGCGGCTTCGGTCGCCCGGCTCAATTTCCAAGCATGAAAGGTGACCCAAAATGCAAGGTTCTCTGCGTACTGTTGGCGGCGGCTCTATTCGCCCGCCCTATGTCCGTTTCAAACGCGTCGCTGTCCGTGATAACGCCAAGTCCGTCGAGATGGGCTATGAAGTCACGCGCGACGAAGATTTTGCCTGTATCACCCCGCCAGGCTCCCGCGATTGCGTGGAGAAGGTGGCAACCGAATGGCTGAAGGAGATTGATGCCAAAAGCCGCAGCGGTGATCAGGGATGGCCTTTTGAGTTCGTCCAAGGATTCACGATGGCTTACGAGCAATACCTCAAGCAAAATGAAATGCCTCCGATGGGAACGCCTGTCCGTGGTTTCATGCTGCTGCAACCGTCCGAGCAACAACGCTGTCTGTCGGCCAATATCCTGACCGTTGAGGACCTCGCCGTTGCGAATGAGCAAGCCATTACCCGTATCGGCATGGGTGCCCGCGCGATGAGCGAAAAGGCGGCGGCGTGGCTGCGGTCTCGCGGTGATGGGTCGGCGCAGGTGGCCAGCGAAAATGTCAACCTCAAGGTTGAAGTAGAGCAACTCCGGGAGCAACTGGCGGCGGCTCAGGAGACAATCCGCATTCTTGAGCGCGACCTCAAGAGCAAGAAAGCCGCCTGATAAGGAGTTGCCATGTCCCTCTTGTCCGTAGTGCAGGATGCTTGCCGGAGAATCGGCATCGTCGTGCCGAACGCCATTGTCTCGTCAAATGATGCGCAGGTCATGCAGTTGATGACCCTGCTGAACCAAGAGGGGCAAAACCTGTCAGAGCGGTTTGACTGGCAGGTGCTGCGCAAAGAGGCCACGTTTACCGGCGTTGCGGCTGACGACCAGGGCGCGCTATCCAGCATAGCCGGTACCGACTGCAAGTACATCATTCCTGACACGTTCTGGAATCGCGCGTTGCGTCGCCCGGTGTACGGTTCGATCACTCCGCAAGACTGGCAGATGCTCAAGGCGTCTCCGCAGACCGGGCCTTTCCAGCAGTTCTTGCTGCGCGGCGGCCATATCCTGATGATTCCCAATCCGACCGCGCTGCAAACGCTGGCCTTCGAGTACAAGACGGCCAATTGGTGCATGGCGTCAGACGGCGTAACCGGCAAGAGCGCATATTCGGCGGATGATGATACCGCGTTGCTGGATGAGCAGATAATGACGATTGGCCTGATTTGGCGCTGGCGGCAAGTCAAGGGACTGGAATATGCTGAGGACTTTCGGACGTATGAGGGCATGGTTGCTGACGCCATTGCCCGCGACAAGGCACCGACAACAATCAGCATGACCGGAATGCCGCGCCTTCGCGTTCCTGGCACTGTCGTCCCCTATGGGAATTGGTCATTATGAGACAGGCGGCCGTCAAGCAAGGCAGGGCGCGCAAGTCCTCCAGCCGGTCTATCACGGCACCGGTGGGCGGATGGAACGCGCGCGACAGTATCGCGGCGATGGCGGTATCCGATGCCGTCATCATGGACAACTTTTTCCCGCGCACGACGGATGTTATGGTGCGCAAGGGCTATACCGACTGGGCAACAGGGCTATCCGTCGATATCGAGACGCTGGCGGCTTATAACGCAGCAGACGGAACGGCAGAGCTGTACGCGGCGGCTGACGACAGCATCTATGATGTGACATCCGATGGAGCTATCGGGGCGGCAGTTGTCGGGAGCCTGAATTCCGCGCGCTGGCAAAAGGCAAACGTATCCACGACCGGCGGCAAGTTCCTGTATCTGGTCAACGGCGTGGATGACCCTTTGCTGTACAACGGGACAGCGTGGACGGCCATAAATGCGCTTTCGACCCCTGCGATCACCGGTGTTACGACCAATACGCTGGTTGATGTCTGCCTGCATCAGCGCCGCGTCTGGTTTGTTGAAGTTGACAGCCTTTCTGCTTGGTATCTTCCTGTTGATTCTGTGGCTGGCGCTGCAACTGAGTTCGACCTGTCTGCTATCTTCAGACGAGGAGGGTGCCTGCTGACACTGGGGACGTGGACGATTGATGCTGGCTATGGCATGGATGATCATCTGGTGTTCCTGACCTCCGAGGGCGAAATTGCCGTCTACAGGGGGTATGACCCGTCGTCATCCAGCACATGGGCGCTTGTCGGCGTGTACTGGATCGGCTCGCCAGTTGGTCGGCGCTGCATCACCAAGATGGGGTCCGAGCTTGTCATTGTCTGCCAAGACGGGTTGATGCCGTTGTCCAAGGCACTGACAACCGTCCGCGTCAACAACAAGCTGGCGGTCACCGACAAGATTCAGCAGGCTGTCAGCACGGCGGTAAGTCTGTACGGGACCAATTTCGGCTGGGAGCTTTGTCCGTTTCCAAAAGAAAACATGCTCATCCTGAATGTCCCAATCAGCACTCAGGCCAACCAGCAGTACGTGATGAATACCATCACCGGGTCATGGTGCCGGTTCATGGGCTGGGATGCCATTTGCTGGGAACTGTTCGATGATCACATATTTTTCGGAACCAATGGCAAGGTCTGCAAGGCTTGGGACGGAAACAAGGACGGCGCGTCAAACATTTTTGCGGAATGCCTGCAAGCATTCAGCAACTTCGGATATCCGGCGCGTGAGAAGCACTTCAAACTGATACGGCCTATCATCCAGGTTGCCGGGGCCGATGCAAATGCGTTCGGCCTGAGCATCGGGCTTAACGTTGAATACGACCAGACTCCACCGGCTGGATGGCCTACATTCTCGCTTGGCTCCTACGCGCTGTGGGATACCGCCGTCTGGGATGCGTCGGTCTGGGTGAGCGGGTATTCACCGGCAAAGCAAGACTGGCTGACAGCTCCGGCGATTGGTTGCAACGTGGCCATGCATATCCGGCTGACGAACCGCATCACGGATTTGAACTGGGTCAATACCGACTTCATTTTTGAGATGGGCTATGGCTTGTAGCATCGTCTGCGGTCCGGAATGGAACGACATCCTCGGGGATTATTTCCAGCGGCACGGCGGCGGTGAGTACCGGAAAGGGGCGCAGTGCTTTGGGATGGTGCGGGATGATCGGATTATTGCCTGCGTCCTGTTTGATGGTCACAACGGCGCGAGCGTCTACATTCATGTGGCCAGCAGCGCGCGGAACTGGGTGACAAGGGAATACATCCGCGCGGTATTCGATTATGCGTTCAGGCAACTGGATTGCCGTGTTATTATCGGGCTTGTGGCCGAAAGAAACCTCAAGGCCCGGCGATTTGATGAGCATCTGGGATTTACGCTGACCGGGACAATACCGGATGGCTGCCCTGATGGCGACTTGCTGATTTATACCATGCACCGCGACAGGTGCCGATGGCTTGAGGTGCCGCGATGAGTAAACCCAAGGCTCCACCCGCTCCGGATTACGCTGGAGCCGCTATTGCGCAAGGCGCGGCAAACATTGAGGCGGCCCGCGCAACTTCCCGGCTGTCAAACCCGGAATGGGATAACGCCGAAGGATCGCGACGAATCCAGTACGGAATCGATGGCGATCCTGACCGCGTCCGCATTATTGACCAGATGTCACCGGTGGCTGCCCAGCAATACGGCATCCAGCAGGGAATCAACACCAACCTGCTGAAAACTGCCGCATCCGGGCTTAATCGCGTCTCTCAGCAGATGGCAACGCCGTTTGACATGTCACGTATCCCATCAGTTGACGCCAGAAACGAGGCGACGCGTCAGGCTGTTGCTCAGGCGCTGATGGGTCGGCTGCAACCTCAGTTTGACCGCGACGAGAATGCGATGCGCGCCCGCATGGCCAACCAGGGCATCACGCAGGGCAGCGAGGCATGGCGCGGCGAGATGGACAGGCTGACGCAGGCAAAGAACGACGCCATGCTTCAGGCGCAAATGCAGGCCGGCAGCGAGGCTTCGCGGATGTTTGGCGACCAATCGGCGGCGAGACAGCAATCCATTCAGGAACAAGCCTATCTTCGCAACTTGCCTTTGTCGGAAATCAACGCCTTGCGCACCGGAAACACCCCGAACATGCCGCAGTTTCAGGGCTTTTCCGGGTCTCAGGTGCAGGCCGCTCCGTTGCTTCAGGGCGCGCAATTGGGCGAACAGGCGGCGATTGACCGCTACAATGCCAAGATGGGTTCACATAATGCGCTATTACAGACCGCCGGGCAGTTGGGCGCCGCTTTCCTCCTTGGCTGAATGTGAGGTGACATATGGCTGACATGAGTCAATACGGCAATCAGGCCGCAATCAACCGCCAAAGGGCTTTGGCTGAAGCTCTGATGGGTGGCGCTATGAGTGGGCAGTCCGGAATGCCGCAGCAAGGCGGTCGCATCGCATCGGCTGCTGGTCTCGGTGCGGTGCTTGGTCCGATGGCTCAGGCTTTGATGTCCAGCATGCTGTCAAAGCGCGCCGACGCTGGCGAGGCCGCCATGAAGGACGCCTATACCAAGGCCATGCAGGAATACACCACAAAAGGAATGCAGGCGCTGCAAGGCACTCCGCAACAGACAATTCCAGGCGCTGTCGGCGTCAGGCCGACCAATGACCCGATGGCTACGCTGATGGGCAACCAGAAGTCAGGCTATATCGATCAGTTGCTTGGCGGACTCAAGGATTTCAGGTTGCCGGATACCGTCGTGCCCGGAACTCCGTCAAATCCCGCTCTGGCCGCGTCGTACTTTGCCAAGAACCCTGAAACCAAGTTGCTGGCTGATGAATTGATGAAACAGACGGCCCAGCAATACGCGCCGGTTGATGCGTCAAAATACATGCCCTACATGACTGGTCAGGGCGCTGCAAAGGCGATGCCTCAAGGCGGCCTTACCAATGCCAACCTTGGGGAATTCCTTGCTAGAGGTTTTGCAGGCGGTGGGATGCCGAAGATTGAAGGTGATCGGATGATTGATCAGGGAACCGGGTCGGTCGGCAACCTGCCAATGACGGCAAGCCAGCAGGCGACGGCGAACTACAATCAGGGGATGTTGGACTACAACAACGCCAACCTCCAGCGTCAATGGGCCGAACTCCAGAACCAGCGGCAACAGTTTGCTATTGAGTCTGCATTGCGCCGTCAGGGCTTGAGCAACGAGCAAATCAGGCTCCAGATTGATGCCATGAAGGCTGATCCGGCCTATCAGGCGCGCGTTGCTGCGGAAATCGACAAAGCCAAGGCTGGTGTTGCTCTGGATGCTGCACATGCGCAGAGCGCAAATAATTCCGAGGAAGGCTTGAGTATTATTGATCAGATTGACGCACTCATCCCGCAGACCTCTGACAGCATGATCGGTCGCGGAGTTCGGTACTTTTCCGCCATGTTTGGTGGTGGCGGTAAGACGCGGGCAAATGATGCCAGGCTCACTACACTCGGACATCAATTGACCTTGATTGCTGAACGATTCCCTGGCGTACAGACCGACAAGGACTATGAACGCATGATGGAGCAGGTCGGAGTGATGAATGGTATCAATACCACGCAGGAAGAGAAGATTGCTGCCGCGCAGGCCGCTCGTCTGCACTTCCAGAACCTGCTGGCCAAATACGGCACGCCTGAGCAAAAGGCCAAGTTGGTCGAGGGAATGCGTGCGCCAACGAATGGCGGGTGGTCTATCCAGAGGGTTGAGTAATGGCGCGATACCAGGTCACGTCGCCAGACGGCCAGAAGTACGAGATAACAGCCCCTGACAATGCCACGCAAGAGCAGGTCATGGGCTATGCGCGCCAGCAATTCGAGTCCGCCAAGCCAAGCAATGCTGGCGTTGCGCTGTCTGGCCTGAACAAAGGCGCGGCGGCCATGCTCGACAGCCTCGCCGACATCGGACCCAATGCCATGAATCTTGCCAAGGCAGCCGTCGGCTTCCCGCTGGCTGCTGCTGGCCGCGTTGATCTGGCGGAAAAGATCGGCGCTACTGACATGCTGGAACCTGTCAGCCCCGCGCGCCGCGCGATGGAGTTTGCCGGGGCAGGACAGGTTAAACCGTCAAACGCCACCCAGCGCCGGATTGATTACGTCGCCCAGGCCTTGCCGTCCGTCATGCTGTCGCCTGGTGTTGGCTTGGCAAAGAACGCGGTCCTGACCGGAATCTCGGGCCTTGCAACCGGCGAGGCGCAAGAACAAACCGGGTCAACCGTCGGGGCGCTGATGGCCGGGATGCTGGCTCCGATGGGCGCGCAGGCTGTCGCCGGTACCGTGGCGCGCGGATTTCCCGTCATTCGTCAGCCGTTCACCGCTTCCGGGCGTGAGTTGATGGTTGGCGACTTCCTGCGCGGCAACATGTCTGGCATCGATCCGAAGGCGGCCTTGTCGGCGCGTAAGCCGCTGGTGGCTGGAAGCAAGCCGACAACGGCGCAACTTGCGGCTGATGCTGGTGACAAGCGGCTGCTTGGCTACGAGAAACAACTCGCTCAAGACACGGCTACCCGCCAACAGTTCGACGACCGCTACACCGCGAACCGTGAGGCGCGCTCCGGGCAAATGCGCCGCGTGGCCCCGATGGATGAAGGCGCAGCAGTTGTTCAGCAGAAGATCCGCGATGACGTGGCTCGCCAGCAGGCGGCGGCGGATGCGCAGAAGGCAAATGCCGCCGGTATTCGTGATCGGACGATGGGGCAGACCGGCCAGCAGGTGAGCGACCTGCAGGCCGGTCAGAAATTGGCATCCGTCTACGATGATCTTGATGCGCAGTTGCGGCGGCAGAACAGCCTGAATTACGACATCGACCCATTCAACAGCGTTACCGGGCTTTCGGTGCCGACACAGCGTATCGGGCAGATTGTCGATGATGTTTATGCTGGCGTGACAAAGGCCGCACCCGGGTCTGTGCGTGAGTCGCTGGGAATCGTCAGTCAGGTTGCCGCTCCTCCTGCCATCAGCGCGCCGCAGAAAACAGCGAAGCCGGTGGCGGCAAAGTACAGTGCGAATGTCGTCAACCCGCAGACTGACGACATATTGACGGCCATTGCCAAGCGCGGCGGGCTGTCGCGCGAGCAGGCGCAGCAATTCGGAATCGATCCTGCGGAGCTAAACAAGCGCGCCGGGCAGGGTAAGCCTGTTTTTCCGAAGTCGGGCGGCGTGCCGTTTGACCGAATGGCGGAAGAGCTTAGTCAGGATGGCTATCCGGTGATGGTTGATGGCGGCTATTCGCCTTATGCTCTTGCTGATGCCTTGGATGAAGCGATGCGCGGACGGCGCGTGCTGACTCCGCAGGGGCATGAATTTGATATGGCCATGTCGGACTGGAATCAGAACAAGGGGCCGGTATTTGGCGACGATCTGCGGCCGCTGGAAACCGGCGACCTCCAGATGAGCTATCGACAAATGAAGGTGGCTGCCAGTCGCATCGGCGAGCTTGAGCGCCAGTCCATGATGTCCGGCGACCGTCAGGCGGCGATGGCTCTCGGTCAAATCAAGAAGGCGCTGCGCCAGTCGATGGATGACGCGGTTGAACTTGGCCGGGTGACTCCGGATATTGCCGACGCTTACCGCCATGCCACGCAGCAATATGCGCAGTACGCCTCGCGCATGAAGGAAGGTGTAGCTGGAAATCTTCGGTACCGCAATACCGAGCGCAACATCAAGCTGGAGACCGTTCCCAAAGCCTTCTTACAATCCGGGGAAGAAGCCTTCCGGTCGTTCCAGCGCAGCATTGGGCCAGATCCGACGGCGACCGCAACCGCGCAGGATTGGCTGTCAACGCAGTGGCGAAATTCGGTGATGACGGCTGACGGGCGCATGAAGGGCAATTGGAAGGAGTCGAGCGCGAAATGGATGCGTGATAATGCTGATGTGCTGGATGCGTTTCCTGGACTTCGGCAGCGAGTGGAATACGCTATTGCGAAAGCGGGCACGGCTGATGCCTTGGCTGTGCGCCTGGATGCCGAGATGAAGCGCTTGGGTACCGGCACGGCGGCGAAGCATTTCCTGCGCGAACTTAATCCTGAAAACAGCTTTGCGGCGTTCGTGAAGTCGCCAAACCGTGACCGCGAGAGCGCGCTGATGATTGCGATTGCCAAGCGCGACCCGGAATTTCGCCGGGCGGTGGCCGGGGCGATGCGCGACCACTTGCAGGCCATGCCGGATGCCAAGTTTGTCAAGTTCATGGGCGTGTCGAAAAATGCGGAATTGATTCGCGACCTGTTTGGCGACAAGATGCTGAAGCAGTTCCAGAAGGTTTCGGCTGACGCGCGGCGCGACATGCTGAGGACTGATGCCAACAAGGCGGCAGGGTCGGATACCGGCGCAAACCTGGCGGCTCGGCGGGCAATGGAGATGATCAGCGGTTACCTGCCTGGCGCTGGCGTCCTGCGCGCCGTTGCCGGTCGTGTTGTTGACAAGGCTATGGGCGGCATGAACGATACCAAGGTGCGCGCGTTTTTGAATCCGGAAGACGCGCTGCGCATGGTCAACAGGTCAGCCGCTACGCCTGATTTTCTGGAAACGATGATTGCGGAATTCCGCCGGGCAGGAATGACGGCAAAAGAGGCCGAACAGCGAGCAATGCTTGTGCAGGCCATCCAGCAGCAGAACGAAGAGAGGAAATAACATGCCCAGAAATGGCGCGGGAACAGCAACGCCTCCGGCTGGTAATCCGGTCGTCAGCGGCACCACCATTACATCGACATGGGGTAATGATACCGTTGACGACATTTACAACGAGCTGAGCAACAGTCTGGCAAAAGACGGGCAGACTACGCCTACCGCCAATCTGCCCATGGGCGGGTTTCGTCATACTGGCGTCGGCGACAGCACCAGCCTGACCAGCTATCCCAGCACGAAGCAGCTACTCAATAACCTGGGCGAGTACTGCCCGACGGTCGGCGGGTCCGCCAATGCCATCACCTGCGCGCCTGCCGTTGCCATCACAACCTATTCCGCCGGTCAGCGATTTTGCTTCATTGCCGGGGCTACCAACAGCGGAGCAACCACGCTGAATGTGTCGAGCCTTGGAACCAAGGACGTAAAGCGCCCTGATGGCGGCGCACTGGTAGGCGATGAAATCACGTCCGGCAAGATGGTCTCCGTGGTCTACAACGGTACTTATTTTGAACTCCAGAACATGGGGCTGATGTGGGGCAACGGCGGCAAAACCTACAAAATGGTTGCTGGTGTCTTGCGGCAGACGACAGCGGGCGAAGGCTGGGCGCTGATTAATGACGCGAACCACAAGCCGGTCAACTGCACAGGGGCTATCAGCGTTGACGCCAATGGAGACCTCAAGGTTGAGTATGGATTCACGGCGTCAAACAAATCCGGGTTTCTTGTTGGCGTTGATGAGACCTTCGCGGAACTTGGGATTCAGGTTGGCGCGTCGGTCGGAAACTCGTTTGCTACTTTTCAGGCCTATGCGACTTATGGCGGCGCTGTTGGCGTCGGTGGCATTGCAAACCAGACAACGCTTGGGCAGGTTCTGAATATCGCGCCCTATGCGACCGACAACAATCAAATCGTTGACGCTACGAACGGCTGGATCACGGTAATGCACGACAGCATCGACCACGCCTCCGGCAATGGCCCCGCCGTCGCTACAAGCGTCAAAGGCCATCATGGGTTTTTTGACGTAACCAGCACAAAAACATCATTCACGCTCCGCTACAAGCGCAACTGCTCAGGCGTGGTGACGTGTCCGGGTTCTGTCCCGACGATGCTGAGCAAAAGCTATGTCATCCCGTCGTTTACGCCGGTAACGATCAGTACAAGCGCCAACAGCAGCGGCCTTGTTCTGGTGACCACGGCGACTGACCACGGCCTTTATAACGATGCTCCGGTGATAATCGCCGGTCATTCGACAGCCGGATACAACGGGACGTGGGATATCAGGGTCCAGAGCAAGACAAGTTTCCTGTTGCAGGGATCGACCTATACCGCAGCAGGGACGGGAGGGACGGTGCGCTTTGGCGATACCGACTGGCCATATACCGGTCCGTGGACTGTCAGCACGGTAACGAACAGCGGCGGCTTGCAAAAGGTCACCACGACCGCCGCGCACGGCCTGGTAACTGATATGGCGGTCACGGTGGCCGGCGTGGCTACGGCGACGACAGCAAACGGCAACTGGCATATTACCGTCATTGATTCGACATCGTTTACCCTGCAAGGATCGACGTATGCAGTCAATGGGTCAGGCGGGACGGTGACGCTTCCGGAGGTGTGTTTTGTCACTGACCACATGGCCGTTAATCACCCGTATGCCGGGGCCGATAACCCTGTTGTGCTGACCAAGATTTACAGCGCCACGCAGTCGTATAGCGTTGAACTCGGCGCCGTGACAAACTATGGCTTTAAGGTCTATTTCAAGGATACGGCTAGCAAGGCTGTCATCACGTCAGTGAATACCGAAATGGGGTTTAATTTCCAGCGTGATGTCCGCCTTCCTGCGACAATCAGCGCGACCATCGGCGCGGTGAGTCGTGACAATGTGCATTGCAACATGAACAGCCTGCACAGCAGTACCGGCAATTTTTGGTTTATCGGATTATTCGAGGTCTGACATGTTAAGAGCAGTTGCACAACAACCGGCTGGTTCTTCGGCTGGCGCGGCGAAATCCACCGAGTTCACCGGCTCCGGCAACTTCACGATGGGCGGGTCTACCAAGTTCGTGCGAGTGATACTGATTGGAGCTGGTGGCGGTGGTGGGTCTGGCGGCACGTCTGGGGCTGGCGTAGTCTGCACGGGTGGGGCCGGTGGCGGCGGAGCGGGAAAACGCGAGTTGGTGCTAACACGCGCTGAGGTTCTTGCTGCGTACCCAACAGGCGTTGTGCCGATAGGGATTGCAGCGGGCGGTACGGCTGGTGCGAGCGTTACCAACGCTGGAGTCTCAGATGGAAATAATGGCGGTCAGGGAGGAGATACTACATTTGGTACTCTTGCCACTGCATACGGTGGCGGTGGTGGCGGTTCTGGTTTAGGCCGTGCCGCAGTAAGTATAGGAGGCTCTGGTGCTAGTCAGCGAGCCAAAGGGGTAACATCTAGTACTTCTGCGAACTACGGTGCAGGCGGCGGAGGTTACGGCGCCACGTCATCTGGCGTGAATTCTGTAGGCTGTGCTTGTGGAGGAGGGGGGTGTTCGGCTGCAGCAGCCTTAGGCCACAGTGGCTATGCTTGTGATGGTGGAACAGGTGGAGGCAGTGGTGGAGGCGTAACAACAGCAAACTCCGCAACCAGTGGAGGTAGTGGTGGATCTCGATTAATGGAAGCCCTGGGGCCTAATCCTGGCACGGGAGGAACGAATGGTGGAAACGGAGGTAATGGAGCATCTCCGGCTTCAGGAGGATTATTTGGACAAGGAGGGTCAGGAGGCGGAGGTGGCAGTGGTGGAACTGGTGGTAATGGAGGAGCAGGGGGTATAGGTTGTGGTGGAGGTGGTGGCGGTGCCTGCCGCAGCACGTACGCAACAGGTGCTGGCGGGGTTGGCGGCGATGGTTGGGCTTTGGTACTGGAGTTTTGATCATGCAGCGATATGTAGTTGTTGATGCGGACGGATACGCCGTCAATGTTGTGCTGTGGGACGGTGAGACTCCGTTCAGTGCTGATGGTGAATTGGTGCTTGAGTCGGAATGCAAGGCAAAGGCGCGGGAGTTTGTAGATGAGCAATCCGCTCAACCCGAATGAACTTCCGTGGATCTTTCAGGCCCGCAAGCACATCGGCCTGCGCGAGGTTCCAGGCCCAAAGACCAGCAGCGTCATCGCTGGGTGGCTGACAAGGCTAAAGGCCTGGTGGTCGGATGACGCTACGCCGTGGTGCGGTACGTTTGCGGCGATGTGCGTGGCCGATGCCGGTCTCACCCGCCGAAGGAATGCCTCCCGATTTCTGCGGCAACCATAACGATGGCGCGGCGGGTTGCCGATACGGGTGTGCTACGATGGCGCACGACTACTGCTTTCCCGTTCGGCCCCTCGCATTCAGTCTCGTTGTTTGACACGATGACCGACAGGTTTAGATGAACTGATAGCCGCAGCGCATCACCATCGTCAGTGAGTGGATTCCATGCAAGGTGCGGCAGGTCTGCCACGCAGTTAAATTCATTGCTCCAGTACCCAGCAGCCTTCGCGGCCAGTTGCAGCAGTTCATTGTCGGTCATGTCAGCACCTCCCCTCGCAGCATCTCTACCGAGTCGCTGATACGTTCAAGCAGGTAATCCGGGATTGTCGCCTTACTAGCAATAAACGCAGACTCAAGCGCCGACAGCAGCATCAGCAGGTCTAGCGCCTGTTCGCGGCCAACGCTGGTGCTGGCTATTGCCGTCTGTGCCGCCACAGTAGCGGCGTGGTGGTCGTTGCTGCCCTGGATATACGACTTCTTCATAATTTCCCGGACCACTTCGCGCAATGGGTCGATTTGCAGCGGCTGGACATTGATCACGCGGTATATGGCGCGCAGGTTTTCTTCGATTTTGTCGGTCATTTTTGATACCTCGGCGCACTAGGGGCGCATGTGTAGTAGCGTGATTCGTGAGCGAACGCGCCAAAGTTTTTGCAGTCGTCGGATGCCGAACTCTTACCTAGTGCGAAGCCAATGCCAAACAGGACAATGCAGATAAACAGATAGACCGGGTTAGTAATGCGTCCATTATGCGTCTCCGGTTGTTTGGTATGCGCTCCCCGGCTGCCCAGGCTCATTCGACCCCGTGCATGGGTTTCGGTGGTCGTTTG